>PVIU01034228.1:0-11560 GCA_004026605.1 Ondatra zibethicus | reverse complement strand
GGTACCCGAGGAGGATGTCTACAGGGACAGGACGGTACCCGAGGAGGATGTCTACAGGGACAGGACGGTACCCGAGGAGGATGTCTACAGGGAGAGGACAGTACCCGAGGAGGATGTCTACAGGGACAGGACGGTACCCGAGGAGGATGTCTACAGGGACAGGATGGTACCCGAGGAGGATGTCTACAGGGACAGGACGGTACCTGAGGAGGATGTCTACGGGGACATGGGGTGGTACCTGAGGAGGATAAAGACAGGCACATAAGATGGTGTTACTAAAAGTTACAATGTATCAATGAATAGAATAAAGAGGACCTAGTTAAGCTTACGCATACACAGTGGCTCTGCATTAAAGATTAGAGCAGTAGACATCTGACTTTCCCCAGGGTGACCCACAGTCACCACACAGCACTGAGTACAATGACAGCAGGAGTCCTTTGATTGCTCTAGACAAGCAGACTCAGAATTGTCTGCCACACAGAAAGCATCTAGAACAGCCATTGAAAACCTGGAAAAGGAAAAACACAGCTGGGCAAATTGAACTGCCCACTTTTAAGACAGACGTAAGCCTGTAGCAATCCGGACAGTGTGATATTGGTGATGTAGCCATGGAGATTAAAGGCATATAGATTTTCAGATCAGAATAAACACACCAGAAACAAATTCCATAATGAATGACTGATTTTGTTTATCAAAGTGCAGAACTAATTTAAGGATGAAAGATTAGCTGTTATCAGTAAGCGGTTTGGAGCAAGAGGCCGTCTGTATGTAACAAGCAGGAAAGCCCTCAACATTAACCACACATGTTAGAGAAGAGGAAAACACAATGTGGACCACACAGGAGGCAGACGCAGAGCATAGAGGTGAGTCCCACATCACCGGGAAGGGGCTCCACCACATTCTCGCTTCTTCATCCTTTTACTCTCTGCCCTTTTGTAGGGCACTATCTGACCACTTGATTTAAAACTGGGGCTGAAGAGATTGCTCAGTGGTTAGAGCACTGACTGCTCTTGCAGAGGACCTGGGTTCAATTCCCAGCACCCACATGGCAGCTAGCAACTGTAACTCCAGTTCCAGCGGGTCTGATATCCTCTTCTGCCTTCCATGGGCACCAGGAATGCATGAAGTGCTCCTACATACATGAAGACACACACTCAGCCACATCAAATAAGTCTTAAAACAGAATTGTGTCTCTGCTTTATTTTTCCCACGCTTCTTGATGTCCTATGACACACATGTGGTTTTTTAGTTCTCAGTAGCCTATCTCCCTGCTCTAGAATGTGTGCCCAAGGGACACTGCATCTCTAGCACGTAGAAAGAGTGGTTTTACCAACTGTTAAACAGAGACTCATCGTCAGAGAGAAACTGAAACCGCAGCTGTGGGGTTGATGGCCCAGTGAGCCACCAGGCAGCTACCAAGACATATTCATCTATATGGCATGAAATACTGAGCTTGTAGAGTATGGGCTGAAAATGACTAGGCATGGGATAGAGAGATGGCTTGGAGGTTAAAAGGACTTGATGAGGACCAGTTTTAGTTCCCAGCATCCACGTGGCAGCTCATAGCCATCTGTAACTCCAGTTCCAGGGGATCCTGTACCCTCTTCTGGACTTTGTAGGTACTGTAGTGATATGGAACACATACATGTATATAGGAAAACATCCATACACATAGAAGTAAAAAAAAATCTTCTTTTTTAAGAAGCAGTGCCTTACAGCTATAATCCTAGCACTCAGGCTGAGACCAGAGAATCAGACTGTGGGCTTCAGGCTAGCCTGGGCTACCGTCTTAGTCAGGGTCACTACTGCTGTAATGACACACATGTCATCATGTGACAAAAGCAATGTGGGGAGGACAGAGTTGATTTGGCTTATGGTCACTGTCCTCACTGAAGGAAGTCAGGACAGGAACTCAAGTAGGCAGGAGCTGATGCAGAGGCCATGCAGGGGTGCTGCTTGCTGACTTGTTGTCCACGGATTTCTCAGCCTGCTTTCTTATAGAACCTAAGATAACCAGCCCAGGGATGGCCCCACCCACAATGGGCTGGGCCTACACCATCCATCGCTAATTAAGAAACTGTCCCACAGGCAGAATATTATGGAGGTATTCTCTCAGTTGAGTCCCCTCCTCTCTGATGGCTCTAGCTCTAGCTTGTGCCAAGTTGACATTAAGCCAGCCAGCACAGCTACATAGCAAGGTCCCCATCCTAAAATAAACAAACAGAAAAGTGAGAGATGCATAGCAGAGCTTCATTTTATAACAATGTATGTGAGAGAGTGTATGTGTGTCTATGAGAATGTGCATTTGTGAATGAGTATGTGTATGTGTGTGAGCCTAACTCCGTGTGTGTGTGTATGTAGGATAGAGAGAGAGACAGTGTGAGAGGGAGAGAGAGACAGAGAGAGAAAGAGAGGGAGAGAGACCAGAGAGAGAAAGACAGAGACAGAGAGAGGGAGACGGAAGAGAAACAGAGACAGAGGGGGGAAAGAGACCTGAGAGAGAAAGAGGAGAGAGACCAGAGAGAGACAGAGGGAAGAGAGACAGAGAGAGGGAGGAGGAAGAGAAACAGATAGAGAGACAGAGAGAGACAAACAGATAGAGAGACAGAGAAAGAGACAAAGAAGGAGAAAGATAGAGAGAGAAAGAGAGAGAGAGACAGAGAAAGGAGAGGAGAGGAGAGGAGAGGAGAGGAGAGGAGAGGAGAGGAGAGGAGAGAGACAGGCAGAGTTGCAGCTGCACTGGGGCATTTCACTCCATAACTTTTTATTATGTATACATTTTGACAATATGTTGTTTTAATATAAAAATAAAACTATTTCCTCTTGGGGACAGCTCCTCATCTCTTTAGTTCAGACTGCAGAGTGCTGAAGCTCTCCTTGTCAACGGGGAGATGAGCACATTCTGTTCTTCTCACAGCCACACGCCAGCAAAAGGGAGAAATCAAGCAACAATTAGGTGATTGTAAGAGCTGATGGGCTCCTGAGAGTTTGACCTATGCTAAGCACTGCTCCCCCCACCCTGCCCCAGTCACCAATGGGAAAACTGACACAGAGGTCACAGGATTGCCCAAGGTTATCCTTGTGTCACAGCCCCTAGACACCCTTCTCCCTCTGGCCCTCATCACAGGACGCTGTTATTCTTTGGTCAGTTTGTCCTATTCCATGGACAGGCTCTGCAACGGTGTGGAGCCACTGTCCAGCAGGACACTGACATAGGGAGGAGTCCACAGGATGACTGACAGGAGAGGAACCAAGGCTCCCCTAAGACCCTCCTTGAGAGGAAAGACCCCCATGATGAGCCCTGCCAAGGATAGCTTGGGCTGGTTAGAACAGGGGCTCTAACTTGGAAGCAGATGAGCCCCCCACCCTCCTCTCAATCTGTAGCATATGCATGCAAAAACACAAATCTTGTAACAGCAGATATTATAGGTGCATATTTCATTACCATCAGCATTGCATATTTATAATTTAGTGGTGTGTAAAAATTTATAAAGGCACAACTAGTCGTTGGTTAATGACAGCTGCCATAGCAGCCCGTGTTTAGAGGATTTTTCATGTCACTGAAGTCTGGCCTGGAACAGAACGCCACATGCATAAAACAGGTGATGGAAAGGGGAGAAATGGGCTGGAGCTTTGCGAGAACTACAGTGTTAGATGCACAAAGGCTGTCCCCACTACTGTCACTGAGAGCAAGCTGCTCCAAAGGGGAGAAGGGATGCCACCTGTGGGAGGGGCTTAGAAGCATGAACCAGATGCTCACAAGCCTCGTGCCAGGCTGCTTCAGAGTACAAGGCTTTCTAACAGAGAATGATTAAGGCGAGGGACCCCATGATGACGGGATCAATACATTGCCGTATTGACACAGACATAATTTTATCATGGAAACAGAAAACCCTTTGTCTTTCCCAAGGTGAGTCCTAAAGCAGCCACCTTACGAGGGGCAGCATCCTCATGGAGCCAGCACAGGTCCTGGAAGTTTACCCCTCAAGCCATGGCCCTGGTCTCACAAGTCATCAATTCCGTGTGCTCTATGACAGAAGCCTAGCCCAGGGGCCTGGGAAAGCCCACAGCCCATTATGGATCTCAGAACAACTTGGCTCCAGGTAGGGCTCGGCAGGTGGAGGCTTCCTTTGCAGAATAGGAGCTAGCCCAGCAGCGCAGAAGTCTAATGGCCCTTGTAAAAGGGGATCAGAGAGGAAGGCACCCTTACAGTAGATACCCCAGTATATTCTGCACCCCTTACTTCCCATGTGCCTGCCCCATTCTCCAAAGAAGCGGGGACACTGGCATATCCTGGCATGGGTGAAGGTAACAGAACCTTCTTGAAGATGTCATATCTAACCACAATCACACACCAGACTCCATATATCGTCTGTTGGTCAAGCAGAACCAGAACTTTCCCTTTACTGAGGGCTCTCCCCAGGCCTCATCTGGAATGCCCCCATGATTACCCACAAGACCCCTGGCAGTGCCCAACACCATTTGATAGACACTCATCTGTTTTCACTGAGCAAAATAAAAGTGCACCCATGTTTTCAAACTATCACTTCAAGAAAGTCCAATTGCACTACAAATTAAAAAAAGAATAATTAAAACCCATGCTTCTCATAATAACATAAAGTAAAGCAATTGCCAGATACTTTTAATGAGAAGTTTATGTAATTTAAAAAGCCAGACCCGTAATATGCAAAGAACATTTCTTATGAGTTATTGCCAGGTGTCTTGGTGCACTTTGATCCTGGAGCCAGCCCCTGCTGCGGTGGCTCCTCTGTAACCCCAAATAATGGTATAGAAGGCTCCCTGAAAATACTCAGGCCATGACTCCTATTGGAAGGCACATTTAACATGGGCTTGCAAAAAAGGATGGCGGGTAATTGCCGCTTGAATCCAATGTGCGCCGTATCTCATCTATGATACGCAATTTAGAAGCGATATTCTAGCAAGAGGACTTTATGACTTGCTGTCATGATAAATAAAAGTTTATGGCATAATGGAATTAATATTTACTTTGAGTGCAATGCGGTCTAGTCAAATAAAGTTGCTTGGGAATCACTTTGGACCAAGAGAGCATGAACATGTCACCTCCTGACAGCAGAACTCCAGTCGGCTTGTCTCCTCTTACTGTCGGCTAATCGTTCACCATCTTCTGCTGCTTTGGGTCCGATGCTATAAACTATGATTGTAGTTAGAGATACTGATTTGCCAATGCATTCAGTGTGGAATGTTCCTGCGGGGCTGAGCAGCACGGGGAGGGATGACTAGGAGCAGGGCAAGAAGAGAAAGGAAGGAGAGACCACGTGGTTTCCTTACCAGGGTTGGAGGATGGGGGGGGGGCACCTTTGGCCATGTAAGTCCCTCAGGTGCAGCTGCTTCCAGAAGGAGTCTGAGTCACAGGGTATGCAGTCTTTATCCTTGCTGTGAAGAGGCTCTTTAAAAAAGAATGCAATCTCAAATTGAAATTACACAGTGGCTGCCTGATTCTGAAGTAAATACATAGCAGGCACCTTTTTTCTTACTTTATTCTAAATTATGATGACTGAAGGTAGAGAGAACAGCCAGTCCAGGTCTTAAACGATCTTAAGTGAATGGCTGTCAAGTTTGCTGTGAAGTGGGTGTCGTGGGAGCTTCACATGGCATCACATGGCTCCTTCTAAGACCCACGGACAAAATTCACGGCCTCTGTTTTCTGTTATTTACTCCTCTGCGGAACCCCGACGATAATACCAGGGTTTGACATGATCAAAAGGAAACAGAGGCTTCAAAATAAAATGAGGCAATAGGAAAGAAGGCTTAGAAGTCCTGAGCCAGCAAGATAGGGCCATCCCGGGGCCTCCGTCTGCATGGTCTGGGAATTGGGCTCCTGTCCCATTTTTGAGTTGGGTTCTGCTGCAGAAGAGAGCCAGGGAGGAGATGGAGGGACATTGGTGGGAGATTCCAGGCAATTGGGACCCACCCACACCAGCTGGCGACTCTGGGGAGCTGCAGGCTCTAGGTATTGGAAACACTTCTGAGTCACAAGGCAGCAGGAGGCAAATTGCCCAGACCATAAACAAGTGGGAGAATTCCAGGGAAAGTATGGATTAGCGGGGCAGGCTGGACCCTCCCTCTGCACAGCTCCTACCAAGCCATCTGTGAAAAGGAAAGGCAAGAGCTTGCTGATGGTGCTGTCTGCAGTGTGAAGGCAAAGATGACTCTCATCACATTCTCAGGCATACTGAGTACTATCACAGGGAGCAATCCTGTACCACGAAGGAACAGTTCCTTCCCAAGGACCAGTTCATGCAAACAGGGCAGCAGGGGGCACTCGGAAGGGACCCCAGTCTCTCCATCAGAATTTGAAACAAAATATTCAGGGCTCAAATTTTGGGAAACCAGGCCCAGAAAGTACTTGCCTAATTTAAGGTCGCAGTGCTAGTAGGCAAAGGCAGGTAACAAACTCAGGGCCACTTTGTTGAAGCTGAGGGTTCTCTCGGCCCAGTTCCTGAATGAGAAGGAGCAGCTGGGAGGCCAGGACACCCGAGTCAGGTTGGCAGGGAGGGGAAGTCACCAGAAAGTCTAAGGGCGGGCCACTCGGTACTGTGTCTGAACATTTTGGTGACTCCCATCTGAGAACATCAAAGACAGACTCATGTGTCTGTATCTTAGGTATGTTGCACAACCTTGGGGACCTAACAATGCTGGCATGTCTCATGTGTTCAGTGAACAGAGTGATGAAAGACTGAAGAGATGGTCAACGCAAGGGCATGAGTCCAGAGCCCAGGATTAAAAATAATAATTTAAAAACAAGACAGACGTAGTAGCGGGTGCCTGTAGTCATGTTTCTGGGGAGGCAGAGAAAGACAGATCCCCAGGGATCACCGGCTAGCCCCAGTCCAACTTACTTGGTAAATTCCAGGCCAGTGAGAGACCCTGTCTAAAGCAAGGTAGACCGTGCCTGAGAAATGACACTGAGAGTTCCCCTGACTCCCACACATGCACGCATGTGTGTTTGTCCCTGACTCATCCGCGCGCACACAAACATGAATACGTAATTCAGTACAGCTCCACTGCAGAATCTGTCAATAAATGCACAACATGCTGCAGATAGAAAAGCTGGGTTCTAATGTCTAACAGGCTTTGGGAGTCCAGGGCCCTTTGGGAGCAAGATTCTAGAATTTCCTCTGACCGCGTAATGGGAACAGTGTTCTTGACGGTGGAGGAAGGCACCAGTGTGGACAGAGTTCCAGGAGGGAGGGCTGCACCAACCAGGCAGAGAGCATTATGGGTCACCTCTCCCCTCATGGTTTTCTGCCAGAGGAGATATTACCGTGTCTCAGCCAAGGAAATGTGTGTCTGAGGGTCACAGGGGCCTGAGTGGGCCCAAGAGTGACTTCCAGAATAAAGGGAGTTGGGCAGTGAGTGACATCATACAGAAGCCAGGGGACTGGGCATCTCTGAGGGGGCCTGAGGCAGAGGGTAGCCTAGCAGCTGCACAGGGTACCCTGTCTCCCATCTTGACTGTCACCCTGCACCTGTCATAGGGGTCTACCCTCTCACTCAGCCCCCCACAGTTGGCTGTCCCAGGGCTTCCACAGGAGTCCCCGCAGATCTCTCCCAGAGGATCCCCTGGAATGTAACAGAGGGATCTGCTCTACTGGCTTTGTTTATTTCAGATCACAAATCACTTCCCTTGGTTTCATTTTAACCCGAAGCCCTGCACCACGGGCGCACACACACACACACACACACACACACACACACACACACACACACACCCCATTCATACACTCAGGCTCCAGCTGCAATAAAGGGACTGGCGTAGTACCTGCCTCGCCTCTGTAAGCAACCAGGGAAACTCAGCAAAGCTCCCTGTGGATGCTATCATCAGACAACACTTCAGGGCTGTTACCCAGCAAGGGAGGCAGCACAAAAGGGTAAGCCCCAGGTTTTCCTGGTTTCCTGAGCCATTCCATGGGGAAGTGGAGCTCAGCAGCCTCCCTGATCACAGACAAAGTAATCAGAGTTGGGGGAAGATAGCTGCAGATTCGAGCTCTACAGATGGGATCTACAGAAAGGCATGGCCTGGAGGTCCTTGGGAGGCGCTGGCTGGAGGGCAGAGCTGCCCACATGCGGTGCAAGACCCAAGCTGATCACTGATGCTTTGGGTCATGCTGAGATGGGGGAACCCTTTGAATCCCTGCCCATCTGGACTAGAAAGTCTTTTTTGAATACATGGGCAATCACTTAAGACGCCAGACAGAACAAGCCTTGAGATCAAGGACCACATCCCATAATAAGGGCCAGAAATCTGCAAGAGGCAAAACACAATAAAGGCCTAACCCAAATCTGCCCAAATGGTGAGGATCTGCCAGTCACTAACCTGCCTGCTTCACATCCTGAGACCTTTGGTTTGGGAAGCAGACTCATTGTCTCTATGGAAACCAGACTCTCTACAACCTGTCTCCCAAAGTAGCCCACCGGGTGCCGTACCACACACATGGATCGAATTCATCTACAGATTTATTAATTGAGATCAAAGGGGACTTTCTGATGGGGGAGGGGATTGAATTGTAAAGTTAGAATCTCTCTGGCAAGAAGCTCATTGGTTTGGGGTCTGGAGAGACTGCTTAGCTGTTATGAGTGTGTACTGCTCTTGCGGAGGACACAAGTTCAGTTCCTGTGCCCACACCAGGTGGCTCACAGTCACCTGTAACTCTAGCTCCACAAGATCTCCTTATCGTGACCCAGAAGCCAAGTTCAGAGGGACAGTCAAGGTGGAGGAAGGGCTTGGCTGTATCTAATTTCTGATGAGAGTGACTGAGAGGGGGTGATTAGTGCCTAGAAAGATCCTGGGCTGAGGGCAGCTTGGGGGTGGAGCACCTGCTTAGCTGGTGTCTCCTGTGGCCTCTGAGGGACCTGCACTCACCCTGTCTCCCGTCTTGACTGTCACCCTGCACCTGTCATAGGGGTCTACCCTCTCACTCAGCCCCCCACAGTTGGCTGTTCCAGGGCTTCCACAGGAGTCCCCGCAGATCTCTCCCAGAGGATCCCCTGGAATGTAACAGAGGGATCTGCTCTACTGGCTTTGTTTATTTCAGATCACAAATCACTTCCCTTGGTTTCATTTTAACCCGAAGCCCTACACCACGCACATGCACGCGCGCACGCACACACACACACACACACACACACACACACACACACACGCTCCAGCTGCAGTGAGAATTGTAATACCTGCCTTGTCTCTGTACCACATCCCACTACACACACACACACACGCACACTCTCTTACACACTCACACACATACACTCACACACACACTATATCTTTTTTTAAGGTTATTTGTTTGTTTCAGCCAGTGCTAGGGCTGAGACCTGAGGCCCCACACTTCATAGGCAAGTATTCTACCACTGAGCCATACTCTAACCCAAGGTCTTTCTGAGTCTACAATTTTATAGATTTATTTTTCCAGTTAGTCAATGCCCCCTCTCAGCCACTGTCATCAGAAGTTTGATGCAGCCAACCCTCCCTCCACCTTGGTGGTCTTTCTTAACTTGGCTTTCAAGCTGCAGTTTTCTGGTTTTCATCCCTGCCCCCATCATGTCCCTGTGTCTCTATTTCTTTGGCCAGCTTTCCTTTTCTTCTAGAAGGCTAAGTGTTTTCTGTGTGAACCTCAGTCCTTGGCCACTTTCTCTCCTTTATACGCTTTCTTCTGGCATTTCTCCATGATTGATGACTTGGAGCATCTGAATCTCTGGTCGAATGCTCCCTTGAGCTCCAGACTGAAATCGGCTTTTCAATTTCTATACTTGGACACCAGTGTTACAATGGCCAAAAGAACTCTTAATTTTCTCCCCCAAACTTCTTCCCTTTCCCATCATTCTCTGCCCTGCCAGTGGTACCACCACTCACCCAGTTTCTTCCCCATCTTCAGAATCGTCTCCAGCATGTCTTCCTCCCTCCAGACCACACCCGTGTTCTTTGAAAAATTATTTCTTTGTTTGACATGTATTGGTGTTTTTGCCTGCATGTATGTGTGTGCACCACACGCATGGCTGGTGTGTACAAAGGTCAGAAGAGGACCTCCGATATCCTGGACCTGGAGTTACAGATGGTTGTGAACCACCGTGTGAGTTCTGGGAACAAACCTGGGTCCTCTGGAAGAGCAGCCAGTGCTGGTAACTGATGAGCCATGGCTCCAGCCCTCATATCCAAGTTCTTAAACAGAACCGTCAACAATATCCTCTGGTACACTCCAACCCAGCTCAGTCCTAACACCCTCCCATGTGGTCAGCCATCACCAGACTCCTACTTAAAAGCCCATGCCAGACAACATGTGGGCTCCCAGGCAGAGCAACACGAATGCTCACCCCAACTCTCGGGCACCACATAGAAACGGACAGTGTTCTCTGTCCTTCAGGGTCCTTCTGTAAAGCTAGCTTCCTACAAGCACCTGCCTGATCTCCCTAAGAGATTGCTGGCCTGGGTCTTGTCACCCTCGGGCTGATCTGCGAGTATGTGTGCTGCAGGGAAGTGTCCATGGAGCCCAGGTGGCTAAGGACTGAGGGTGGCATTCGGTAGGCAACAGTCTCAGTCCAAGAGAGACGGACTCACCTCATGGGCTGCGGGAGGGAGCGTGGAAGAGACTCTGCTCCCCTGTGCTGACACTGCTGCTGCCCATTTCTAAGCCCCCAGGAAGCAGACCATGACATGACAGGGACTTAACAAATATTTGCTGAACTGATGATAAATTTCATAGAGCAACTGTCCCCGGGTGACTCCATGCTCATGAAATGAAGATGCTCAGGGCGCAGTCTGCAGTGCATTCCTTAATCGACGCTCTCCATTTCATGGCATCGCCCACTTCCTGATCTTATTCAGCTCCTATTCACAGTGTTCTGATCTCCGCCAGGCATCACCGTTCAAACCCAAAGAAGCACACAGCAAGTGTCTCCGAGGAGGAACCCTGATACCTGAAGAGGTACGTGTCAGCAGGTAAATGCAGTAGAGGACTTTAGTCTCAGCTCTGGGGCGCTGACAGATTATGTGTAGAGGGGTGAAGGTGCCTGGGCACAGAAGCTCAGTTGCCCACTGACCATGCATGTGGGCCAGGCAACATCCTGCACTCTGAGTTTCACTCAAGGCTTATAGGACAGGAGCCAAAGCTAAGAGGAGTCAAGCAACAGCCCAGGGCAGGTAGTAAGTGTACACATACACACACGCAAACACCATATACACACCACACACATCTATGTGGATCCGCTAAAGGTCTCTGTGTCCACATACTGCAAAGATACTTGTCCATATTTATTGCTGCACTGTTTGCAACAGCTAAGAAAGGGAACCAGCTTAGATGCCCTTTGAATGATGAATGGATAAAATAGGGTTCAAATACACAATGGAATCTTATGTAATAATAAAGCAAAATGAATCATGACATTTGCAGAAAAATATATGGAACTGGAAATTACATTAAGTGAAATAAGCCAGGCTTGGAAAAGTGCACACCATGTTTTCTCTGATATGAAATCTAAGGGTGTGTGTGTGTGTGTGTGTGTGTGTGTGTGTGTGTGTGTGTGT
>PVIU01034227.1:0-11563 GCA_004026605.1 Ondatra zibethicus | reverse complement strand
GAGACAACATGAAGTCCCACTGCTAGGTGAGGAGATGTTGACAATTGTAGTAACTGATAAATGCTGGGAGAAGAAAAGTTGTTTATTTTTTATTTCTTCTTCTTCTTCTTCTTCTTCTTCTTCTTCTTCTTCTTCTTCTTCTTCTTCTTCTTCTTCTTCTTCTTCTTCTTCTTCTTCTTCTTCTTCTTCTTCTCCTCCTCCTCCTCCTCCTCCTCCTCCTCCTCCTCCTTCTTCTTTTTAATGGCGTGACTCCTGATAGGTTGATCACACTCCAGTAGATAGTCACACATCCATGGTTATAAGGTCAGCACAAATTGAACTTGATATGCTTTAAAAATGAAAAACAAAATGTTGGTGCATATGGAAGGAGTGATTCATCCTGAAGTGGTTGTAGGGATAGTGAATATAATTACTTCCTTTCCACAAACGTCTAAAATTATGAAAGTAATGATTGAGCTACTTGCATAACTGTTGGCTTAAATGCTTTAAATCAGCTAAATAGTTTAAAATAAAGTCATTAAAAATGTCTATTTTCAGAAAGAATTCCCGTTTTTAGAACAAGAAGACCTTATATTTTTATTTTAATTTCATACTTATCAGCTGTTTGGTATTTCAATAATTCCTTTTTATCAGCCTACCTTGTATATGATGGTTTTTGGAATTTTACTTTATCACTTTAAGTACATTTATTTTATAAGTTTAAAAATGGATCCAATATTTATATAATTTGCAATGTAGAATCATGGTTCAGAGATTCATTAATGAATTCCAAAATATTAGTTTCTCATCCTCAGTTCAAACTTTTGGAATGGAACAGTCCTGGGCAAACCATTGCTGCTGGTTTATTTAAAATTCTTCTCCACCAGAAAAAAATTTTGAAAGGCTGTAAATTATTAACACTGACATTTGTCTCATAAAACTCTAAGATTTAAATGTGCAAAACAGCACTGTTCCTGACACAGAAAATTTAACTATTGATTCCATTTTAAATGTATTTCACTGGACACAGAGTTTAAGGTAATATTTGTTGCCTTTGTTTTATGTACACAGGTTATTTTTTTCCGTCTATTCCTTGAACCTAAACTCACCAGTTATTGACAGCTCAGCTTTCAAAATAATATTAACCGCAAAGGTTATTATATGTAAAATAATAATTATAAAGAACCAAATATTATAAAAATTAAGATTTAGAAGTAACACTGGAAAACAATTGCCATCATCTTAACTATTTTAGTTTGCATTGTAAACCTTACCCTGTCAGATTGAAATTCCTGCTATTCTAAGAACTCACGCTTAAATACTTTGTGTGATGGGAAGTTTAAGCTTCCGAGGTTATAGAAGGCTCCAAGACAACAAAGAACTTACTCAACAAAAATGCATTGAACAAAGAAGACTAACTTTGTTGTAATTTACATGTGAGATTATACTTTCCTGTGGAGAGCATACCAGCATGCCATCATCTTTCTTTCTCGAAAACACACAGAGAAAGCAGTGCATGGCACGGCAAACACTAGAGATAAATCTAGTAACAACTGCTTAATTGAACTTCTTAAAAAAAAAAAGCACTCCTCTCCTTGATGACTTAATGCTCCTGGAGATTTACATTTCACAATGACCACTTCATATTGTTTTGGTTGAATGATTGGAGGAGAGAACCCTTTCACTGTTCCTTGCTTCAGTTGAGTTGAGATGGAATGGTTCCAGTTGTGTAAACAGCTCTTGGTCATCTCCCAGCCCTCGTTTCAGTGCCCCATGGAGACACAGTTGATTAAGCAGGGCACCATGTGGGCAGGTGCGGCACACAAGCCCTTCTCACTTCTACCAGCCAGGGGCCTCTGTTGTTCATCCCACCCTAGTTCTTTCATAGGATGGAACACAAAGCACAATTTACTTGGAGGAGATTTGGGTCATGTACACAAATTGCAGATAGAATTAAGTTAATAGAGGGCTTTTATCATAAGCTTGGTTGAAGGCAGTCTTTGAGTATAGGGACTAATAGGCTCATCACTTCATGAGTTTACATACCCCATGGAGGGCTCAGAAGATAAGAGCAGCGAGGCAACAAAAAGAATCCAAATAATAAGAACACTGGGTCCTGTGTCTGCCCAGAATTCCTCAATTATAAAGTTGTCTATATCTGGTGGGTTTGTTTGTTTGTTTAGTTTTATTACTGGAGATACTATGGAGATAGGAGTGGAAAAAGAACCCACAGCAAAAAGACACACACACACACACACACACACACACACACACACACACACATATGCATGCTGTGGGTTCTTTTTCCACTCCGATCTCCATATATATACTCATGAAATATTGTGCACTTTCCAATTCTCATTCATGGATAACTGATTTCTGCATTTCTGAAGAAGGAATCATAGTACTTTCTAACATTATTTTATATATAGTATCAGAGTATATCTTAGAAGAAAAGTTTTATACTTTTAATCTGTCATTTATTTGTATAGTATTTTAAAGTAACTAAATATCTCTTCTTAAAATTTTCTATATGGTAGGAATTTTTAATATGTAAGAGAGATTTTATCAATATGATTGTGACAACAAAAAGACAATAAAATTACTTGGATAATTTAACATTTATTAACCTGTGGCTCAACTTTTAAGTTGAATTATAGGGTGCAGGATTTTAAAAATTGTAAAATTCTTTTTAGTGATTATATTTACAAATATAGTGATTATGTTTTTGAAATTCATCCCATTTCCTTTTCTTGTTAAAACTAGAAGAAAACTATGCTCCTTTTATCTCTTTATATTCAGTGCTCTAATGACTCTTTAAAAGAAATATGAAGAAGGGGTTCAAAAATGAATACTATAGAATATTCTGTTTAAGAAGCTACATATGTTTTGAGAGATATTTTACTAAGTACTCATTAAAACTAAATAAAAGAGTTGAAGAAAATAATAAAAATGGGCAGACTTCTTTGCTCACAGAGTGGTATAACTAATATTGTTAATGGCTATATTTCTCAAAGCAATCTCCAATAACAGTGTACTTGCCTTCAAACTTCTACTAATATTCTTCACAGAAATTGAAAATAATTCAAAAAAATCATATAGAAATACAAAGGCCAGTGATGGCCAAATTGATCCTAAACAATAAACACTTCTGAAGCTAGAGCTGGGTCTTGAGGTCTGCAGAGTCCCAGTGTTCTGAGGAGCTGCCATATTGGTTCCCATAGTGGCCGTACAGGTGTGCACTCCTGCTAGGCATGTGCCCTCTGCTCCACATCCTCACCAGAATGGGCTGTCACGCGTGGCGTTGATCCTCAATAGACAAGACTGTCAGAAGACAGGCGTGAGATGGAATCTCTAAGTAGTTTTCGTTTGCATTTCCTTGATGGTTAAGGATGTTGAACAAAAATTGTTTCTCAGGCATTTGAGATTCCTCTATAGAGAAATCTGTACCCCATTTTTCAATTGGATTATTTGGTATTTTTGGGGGGGTACTAGACACGAGTTCTTTGTGTATTTTGGATCTCAGACGTGGAGTTAATAAAATGTTTTATTATTATGGAGGCTGCTGCTTTCTCCAATTTTCAGGTTCCTTTGCTTACAGAAGCGTTCCCACTTAATGGGGTCCATTTTGTTCAGTATTGATCTTAGTGCCTGAACTATGGGTGCTCTGTTCAGAGACTTGTCTCCTCTGCCTATGTGTTCATGGATATTCCCTCTTTTGTCTTCTATCAGATTTAGGGTACCTGGTTTTATGTTGAGCTCTTTGATTCACTTAGACTTGAGTTCTGTTTAGGGTGATAATAATCGCTCTATTCTTCTACAGACATCCAGATAAACCAGCACCATTTGATGAAATGGTGCCTTTTATTCCTCCAGTGTGTTTTTCTGGCTCCTTCATCAAAAATAAGGTGTCCATAGATATGTGTATTAATGCTGAGACTTTGATTAGATATCAGTGATCAATGTATCTTTTTTATGCCAATACCTTCTGCTTTTTATTACCATTACACTGAAATACAGCTTGAAATCAGCTGTAAATTCTTTTCTTGTCCAGAATTGTTTTAGCTATCCACCGAAAGGTGTTGTTTCTCTGATTTCTTTCTCAGTCCATTTTCTATTTGTATATTGGTGGGCTGGTTTTTTTTTTTTTTTGTTTTTTTGTTTTTTTTAAATCAAACCTGTATCTAGCCAGTTTGCTGAAAGAGTTTATCAAATGTAGGAGTTTCTTGGTGAGATATTTAGGAGAATTTACAAATACTATAATTTCACCTGCAAATAATAATTTGATTTCTTTCTTTCCAGTTTGTATCCTTTGATCTCCGTAGCTGTCTTCTAAGTACTATATTGAATAGATAAGGAGAGAGTGGTCAACCTTGTCTTGCTCCTGGTTTTAGTACAATTGCTTTAAACTTCTCTCTATTTAATTTGATGTTGGCTATAGGCTTGCTATAAATTGACTTTATTATGTATAGTATGTTCCTGTATCACTAACCTCTCTGGGGCTTTTATTGTGAAGGAGTGTTGGATTTTGTCAAAGGCTTTTACTGAGTCTAATGAAATGATTATGTGGTTTTTTTTCTTTGTTTATATGGCAGATTACATTGACAGATTTTCATATGTTGAACCATCCTTGTATCTCTGTGAGGAAGCCTACTTGATCATGGTGATGATCTTTTTGATGTGTCCTTGAATTTAGTTTGAAATTATTTTATTGAATATTTTTGAAATTAATGTTTAGAAGGGAAATTGGTCTCTAGCACTCTTTATTGAGTTTTTTATGTAGTTCAACATGGTCTCCTAAAATAAATTTGGCAATGTTTTTTCTGTTTCTATTTTATGGAATAATTTGAGGAGTATTGTAGTTAACTCTTTTTTAAAAGTTTTGTAGAATTCTACACTAAAATTGTTTGGCCCTAAGGTTCTTTTGCTTGGGAGACTTTTAATGACTGCTTCTAATTCCTTAGGGGTTATAGGTCTATTTAAGATGTTTATCTCATCTTGATTTAGATTTTTCCATATTTGGGGAGTAAAGGTTTTTAAAGTATGTCTGTTTGTTTCTCTGTGTTTCCTTCATGTTGTTATGTCTCCCTTTTCAGTTTTGACTATGTTAATTTGGATGTTTTCTCTCTGTCTTTTAGTTTGGATAAAGGTTTGTCTATCTTAATGATTTTCTCAGAGAACCAGCTCTTTGTTGTACTGGGCTCATTGCATTGTACTCTTTGTCTCTATTTTATTGCTTTCAGCCCTCAGTTTATTTCCTGACATCCCCTTCTCTTGGATGTGTTTGCTTCTTTTTCTTCTAGAGCTTTCAGGTGTGCTACTGAGTTACTAGTATGAGATCTCTTCCAAAAAAATTCTAATGTAGGCACTTAGCGCTATGAAGTTTTCTCCTAGTGCCACTTCTGTTGTCCCCCATAAATTTTATTATACTATATATTCATTTTCATCGAATTTTAGGACATCTTTTATTTCTTTATATCTGCCTTGACTCGGTATCATTCAGTAGAGAGTTGTTCAGATTCCATTAGTTTGCAAGCTTTTTGTTATTTCTGTTGTTGTTGATATCCAGCTTGAATCTATGATCGTCTGATAGTATGCAGGAAGTTATTTCTTTTGGTTTTTTTTTTTTTGTATCTGTTGAGAATTGCTTTGTGACTGAGTATATGGTCAGTTTTGGAGAAAGTTCCATGAGGTGCTGAGAGAAGGTATATTCTTTCGTGTTTGGGTGAAATGTTCTGTAGATATCTGTCTACATTTGAGTCATAATGTCTGCTAGGTCCAGTATTTCTGTTTAATATCTGTCTGAATGATCTGTACATTGATGAAAGTGGTGTATTGAAGTCTCCAATTACCAGGGTGTGAGGTTCAATTATTGATTTAAACAATAGTAGTTATTCTTTTGCAAAATTGTGTACACTTATGTTTGTGTCATAGATGCTAAGAATTCAAATGTTATTGGTGAATTTTTCGTTTGATAATTATGAAGTGTCCTTCCCTATCTCTTTTGATTAGTTTTGGTTTGGAGTCCACTTTGCTAAATATTAAAATGACTACACAATTTTGCTTCTTAGGTCCATTTGTTTGATAGCTCCAAGGCCTTTATGATGAGATAGTGTCTACTCTTGATATTGAGGTGTGTTTCTTGGGTGCAGCAGAAGGATGGATCTGTTTGTGCATTTATTTATTTGGGAATTGAAACCAGTGATGTTGAGAAATATCAGTGACAAATGACTGTTGATTCCTGCTATGTTGATGTTGGTGGTGGAGATCACGGTAGTGGTGGTGGTGGTGGTGTGGGTCTCTGTGTGTACAGGCATGTGGATTTCTCTTATTTTTGTTTTACTGGTGTGAGATAATATGTTTCCTGTGTTTCCATGGGGCTAGTCAATCTTCTTGGATTAGAGTTTTCCTTCTTGTAACTTTTGTATGGCTAGATTTATAAATAGATATTGTTTGAATTTGGCATTATCATGGAATATTTTATTTTCAATTGTGGTAATTAAAATTTTGCTGGGTATAGAAATATGGAGTGTGGCTATGATCACTTGATGACTATAGCATATTTGTTCAACCTCTCCTAGCTTTTAGAGTCTCCATCAAGAAGTCTGGTATAATTCTTAGAGGTCTGGGTTTATATGTTACTCAGGTTTTTTTCTTCCCAATTCATTCTTTATTTTTTGTATGTTTAGTGTTTTGATTATTTTGTGCTGAATGGACTTTTTATTGAAGAATCTATTTGGTGTTCTTTATGGTTCATGTATCTTTATAGGAAAGTACTTCTTAAGATTAGGGGCCATTTTTTCTATGATTTTATTGAAATTATATTCTCCACCCTCAAAATGGGAATCTTCTGCTCATATTATTCTTATGTTTTGTCTTTTCAAAATGTTGCAGAGTTTCTGGATATTTTGCATCAGAGATTTTTTTTTTAGATTTAACATTTTCTTTGATCCATTTATTTTATTTTATCTTCAATGCCTGGGATTATTTCTGCCATTTCTTGTATTCTGTATATGAAGTTTCACTCTGTAGTTCTTGTTCATATTCCTAAAGTTTTCATTTTGAGATTTCCCTCAATTTGTGTTTTCTTATTGCTTCTATTTCTACTTTCAGGTCTTGAACAATTTTATACATTTCCTTCAACTGTTTATTTTTTCTTGGCTTTCTTTAAGGAATTTATTATTTTTCCTCTTTAAGGACCTGTATCATCTTCATATAGTTGGTTTTAAGTCCTTTTCCTCGGGCTTAAGCTATTTGGAACATTCAGGATTTGCTGTGGTAGGAGTTGGGCTTTGGTAGAGACATATTGCCCTGGATGTTATTTACTGTGTTCTCATGCTGGCATTTAGGCATCTGATACGGGCTGATTATAGGTCTAGGTGCTGATTTCTGGATTTGTCTCTGTTGGTGCCCTTGGTTTCTGTTTCCTCTATGTCCAGAAAGTATGTTGATGGTATGTTGCCTTTTTATATAACTTGTTAGCCTGGTGTGTTTAAGGGGAGTATTTGCTGGTGATAGAGGCTGTAGCAAGGGGTGCTCAAGGCAGGAATTGTTCTCTGGGATCCACAGAAGGCATGGATAGTGTGAGGTAAGGATGCAGACTTTGTTCTCTTACAAGGCTAGAGATGACGCTTAGTATTGGGTGTAAGAGTACAGAATGAGTGACAAAGTTTCTTGGGCAGCCTACCTGATCTTTTGGCAGGTGTTACCTACATGTAGGGTAAATGAGAGACTCTGTATTAAATGAATAAAATAGAGAATGATAGAATAGGACTCCTAGCATCCT
The DNA here is from genome assembly GCA_004026605.1 of Ondatra zibethicus. Taxonomy (NCBI): domain Eukaryota; kingdom Metazoa; phylum Chordata; class Mammalia; order Rodentia; family Cricetidae; genus Ondatra; species Ondatra zibethicus. Next base: position 3,798 of record PVIU01034227.1, on the reverse strand, counting down.
CTCTTGGCCTCTGCAAGTTTACAGAAGCATATACGTAGAGAAACATCTGTGCTCATACAGAAATACATATAATTAGACACATAGACAAAACCCAACTTTTCTTTGGAGAGGGCAGAGGAAATGGTTGATTTCAGGTTATACTTCCAGGTAGCATTCCATCACTAAGGAAAGTCAGGTCAGGAAATCAAGGAGGAATATGGAGACAGGAATGGAAGTAGAATCCATGGAGACATGTTGATTTCTGACTTGCTCCTCACGGCTTCTTGAGCCTGCTTTCTTATACCATGGAAGACCACCTACCTAGGCGTGAATGTATTCCCACTATAGACTATCCACATCAATCACCCATCAGAAAAAGATAATATGCCTCTCCACTCCACAGGCTTGTCTAAAGAAAATCTAATGAAGGCATTTTTTTCAGTTGAGGCTTTCCCCTCCCCCCAGAAAAAAATCTAGCTTCTGCCAACTTGACAAAAAAACAAAACAAACAAAACCAATCTGGAGATCTGATCCTTCTGAAACACAAACACTAAAACACATCATCAACAAACTATAGCCTTACCTTTTTGGCCTTCAAAATACCATCTAACTTTTAAAAGTCCAACATTCTCTAAAAACTGAAATACTTAAGAGTTCAAAGTTTCTTTAAATATTCAAATAGTCTTTAAAATGCAGAATCTTTTGCTGTTCTATGTTGTTTAGATCCTGAAGCTTTGAGTCTAGAGGTCGGGTCCCTTCACATGCCACATCACTTCATAGATGGCCTGGATGAGGAGGCGCCCTAGCAAGGACCAGCATCAATAGGGCAGTAGAAATCAGAGTCTTGAACCAGATCGATGACTCTTGTGATGAACACTTGCAAGTAAAGGTAAATGAACAAAGGAGTGCACAAAGTGACTCACTTTGTCACACAGCATGACAAGATTTTTAAGTTTTTCTCCTTTTTAAAAATTTCTTTTCTCAACCCTTTACTCTGAGGTAGTGTCTGTCTTTGAGGTTGAGGTGTGCGTCTTGCAAAGAGCAGAATGCTGGATCCTGTTTACATATCCATTCTCTTAGCCTGTGTCTTTTTATAGGTGAATTGAGACCATTGATATTAAGTGACATTAATGACTAGTGGTTGTTAGCTCCGGGTGTCTTTCGGTAGTAGTGTTTGTGTGTTTCCCATCTTTGGGTTATGCTGGTAGGTGGGTTATCAGATGCCTGTGTTATTTTGGGTGTAGTTAGCTTCCTTAGGTCGTGGCTTTCCTTCTAGTACTTTCTGTAGGCTGGATTTGTAGATACGTATTGTTTAAATCTGTTTTTGTCATTGAATATCTTATTTACTCCATCAATGGTGAATGAAAGCTTTGCTGGGTATAGTAGTCTGGGCTTGCATCCATGGTCTGCAGCATAACTATCTAGGACCTTCTAGCTGTCATTGTTTCCATTGAGAAGTCAGGTATAATTCTGATAGGTTTTCCTTCAAATGATATTTGATTCCTTTATATGTTATTTGACCACTTTCTTTGCAGCTCTTAATATTCTTTCTTTGTTCTATATGTTTTGTATTTTGAATATTATATGGTGAGGGGATTTTTTTGATCCAGTTTATTTGGTGTTCTGTAAGCTTCTTGTACCTTCATAGGCATATCCTTCTTTAGGTTGGGAAAGTTTTCTTGTATAATTTGTTGAATATATTTTCTGTGCCTTTGAGCTGGAATTCTTCTCCTTCTTCTACCCCTATTATTCTCAGGTTTGGTCATTTCATGGTGTCCCAGATTTCCTGAATGTTTTGTGTTCAGAATTTGTTGGATTTAGTGTTTTCTTTGACCACTGAGTTTATTTCCTCAATAGACTATTCAGCGCCTGAGATTCTTTCTTGAAGTTTTAACCATAGCAATAAGACAACATAATGAGATCAAGGGAATTCAAATCAGAAAGGGAGAAGTTAAACTTTCGTTATTTGCAGAAGATATGATACTATATATAGGTGACCCCAAAAACTCTACCAGAGAACTCCTACAGCTGATAAATACCTTCAGTGAAGTGGCAGGATACAAGACCAACTCAAAAAATCAGTAGCCCTCCTATACAAAAGGATAAAGAAGCTGAGAGGAAAATCAGAGAAACATCACCTTTCACAATAGCCACAAATCACATAAAATATCTTGGGGGTAACACTAACAAAGGATGTAAAAGACCTATTTGACAAGAACTTTATGTCTTTGAAGAAAGGAATTGAGGGAGATACCAGAAAATTGAAAGATCTCCCATGCTCTTGGATATTAAGGATCAACATAGTAAACATGGCAATCTTATCAAAGACAATCTATAGATTCAATGCAACCCCCATCAATATCCCAACACAATTCTTCACAGACCTTGAAAGAGTGATACTCAACTTTATATGGAAAAACAAGAAACCCAGGATAGCCAAAACAATCCTGTACAATAAAGAAACTGCCAGAGGCATTACCATCCCTGACTTCAAACTCTATTACAGAGCTACAGTAATGAAAACAGCTTGGTATTGGCATAAAAACAGAGACGCTGACCAATGGAATCTATTTGAAGACTTGGATATTAATTCACACACCTATGAACACCTGATTTTTGACAAAGAAACAAAAAAGATACAATGGAAAAAAGAAAGCATCTTCAACAAATGGTGCTGGCATAACTGGATATCAACCTGTAGAAGAATGATAATAAATCCGTATCTGTTGCCATGCACAAAACTCAAGTCCAAATGGATTAAAGACCTCAATATAAGTCCGACCACACTGAACCTAACAGAGGAGAAAGTGGGAAGTAACCTTCAATGCACAGGAACAGGAGCCCACTTCCTAAATATAACCCCAGTAGCACAGACAATAAGAATATCAATAAATAAAAGGGACCTCCTGAAACCGAGAAGCTTCTATAAAGCAAAAGACACAGTCAATAAGACAAAAAGGCAACCTACTGAATGGGGAAAAATCTTCACCAACCCCACATCAGACAAAGGACTGACCTCCAAAATATATAAAGAACTCAAGAAATTAGACATTAAAATTCTAATTAACCCATTTAAAAAGTGGTATACTGAACTAAACAGAGAATTCTAATCAGAAGAATTGCAAATGGCCAAAAGATATTTAAGGACATGTTCTTTTTCCTTAGCTATCAGGGAAATGCAAATCAAAACAACTTTGAGATACCATCTTACACCTGTCAGAATGGCTAAGATCAAACACACTAATGATAGCTTATGTTGGAGAGGTTGTGGAGAAAGGGGAACACTTATCCATTGCTGGTGGGAATGCAAACTTGTGCAACCACTTTGGAAACCAGTGTGGCGGTTTCTCAGAAAACTGGGAATCAACCTACCTCAGGATCCAGCAATTCCACTCGTGGGAATATATCCAAAAGATGCTCAATCATACTACAAGAGCATTTGTTCAACTATGTTCATGGCAGCATTATTTGTAATAGCCAGGACCTGGAAATAACCCAGATGCCCCTCAACTGAGAATAGATAAAGAAAGTGTGTCACATCTACACATTAGAGTACTACTCAGCAGGAAAAAAAAGACATCTTGAATTTTGCGTGCAAATGGACAGAATTAGAAAACATCATCCTGAATGAGGTAACCCAGACCCCCCCAAAAAAACGAATATGGTATATACTCACTCATAAGTGGATACTAGTCATAAGCAAAGGGCAATGAGCCTATAGCTCAGGATCCTAGAGAAACTAAGTAATAAGGTGAACCCAAAGAAAAACATATATAGACCCACCTGGAAATTGGAATCAGACAAAAATTTGGGAGCAGG
>PVIU01034226.1:0-11554 GCA_004026605.1 Ondatra zibethicus | reverse complement strand
GGGATTTTACCAACTACTCATTACCTCAACCATGTACTAATACATGCCCACCGCCAATTAAAATAGGGGATCAGGTACTATTCTCTCCCCCAGACCAACGCCCCTCACTGCTTTCCCCTAAATGGCAGGGCCCCTTTAAAATAATTCTTGTAACTCCCACAGCTGCCAAGCTCGAGGGACTTCCTCATTGGATTCACCTGTTCCACCTTAAACCTTTTACTCTTCCAGCTCAAGATACTCCCTCGTATGTGGTAACTCAACCAGGGCCCTGTTCCCTTAAGTCCCAGAGGTCACCAAGATCAGCCACTCTGTCTCCAGTTCCAAAAAAATAAAAGTCTCATCCTTACTCAACTCACCTGTTCCAAAAACTCCACATACTCTCCCTCTCCCTCTTTCTCCTATATGCTTTACCAACTTCTCTATATCTCCAATGTCATGCTTAAATTTCCACTTATTATTTTCAGCTGTTATTACAGGGACAATCATTAAACATAGAGCCAGAGGTCCAAGGACTGTCAAAAGCCCAGGTGGTAAGAAACAATAATGGTTTGTAGCCCCAAAGTTCAAAGAACTCACAAAACAAACTTTAACATAACAGGTTTATCACTCACTGCAGCAGTGTTTCCTGGATTTTAAGGTAATACCATGATGCAAAAGGATTTACTTTAGGTAAAACATTAAAGGGTTTAATAATTATCCTTGTCAATAATTTCCTCCTTCTTCCCCCCACCATCTTCCATCCTATCATTGTAATCATAAACTTTTAATATGTCTAAAATTTATTTCTTTTCAAACATTTTTAAAATAAGCTCCAGGGAGTCAATTGGACCTACCTAAATGGACCAGACTCACCCAGAGTAAGTATCATTTAATTCTTCCCTTATCATTCCTGGTCTTGGGAACCACTGGGAAATTTCCTCCTCCATCCCCTCCAAAAAACCCCCCCTTTATCTTCCATCTTGGGACTCTCCTCTGTTAATCACCAGGGTCTAAAATTTTTTCCAGACATAATTTTCTGTCTTTCCAGCACCTTGCAAGGTCCAAGCAGCCAGCCAACCAGTTCCTCAGAGCCTGGAAAATACAACAGTAATCAGCTACCCCAGGACATGGTCAAACATCTCAACTCCTCAACACCCATGAAGTCAGCGTGAAGCAGTCACGAGAGACCTTACGATGCCCCATTCCCACCCATTAAGATCCCCAACCCCCCAAAATTTTTATAATAAAAAAAGGGTAGAATGTAATTATTCAGCCACAGATAAGGCTGCACTTCTGGGTTCTAAAGGCAGGCACGTGCAGATGGGCCCTCGGGCACAAAGGGCCCAATGTGACCAACATGCACATGTATGGGTACATCCACGTGTGACTCGGCTAAAACCCTTGCATGCATGCGTGAGCCACCTATCTGCTTCATCAGTGTATAACGTAGTCATGCCAACCCGCAGCTTTTAAAAGCTAGACACACCATCTCCCTCTCTCTCTCTGCACATGATCCCCAGGCCTGTACTCACCCCCTCTAATAAACTCCTAAGCGAGTTTGTTTTTGTTCCATGTTTCTTTCTCACTCGCGCCAGGTAATTTCAATTCCCCTTTCCAATAATTCCCCCTTCTTTTCCTCCCCCTCCCTACCATCTTCCATTCCAACACTATATCATTGTAAGTTTTTAATATGTCTAAAATTTATTTCTTTTCAAACATTTTTAATAAGCTCCAGGGAGTCAATTGGACCTACCTAAATGGACCGGACTCACCCAGAATAAGTATCATTTAACTCTTCCCTTATCATTCCTGGTCTCGGGAACCCCTGGGAAATTCCCTCCTCCATCTCTCCCTCAAGAACCCCCCTCTATCTTCCATCTTGGGACTCTCCTCTGTTAATCACCGGGATCTAAAATTTTTTCCAGACATAATTTTCTGCCTTTCCATCATCTTGCAAGGTCCAAGTTGCCAGCCAGCCAGTTCCACAGAGCCCAGAAAAACACAAAAGTAATTAGCCACCCCAGGACATGGTCAAACATCTCAACTCCCTGATGCCCACAAAATCAGCAAACAGCGGTCTCCAGAGGCTTGACAATGCCCACAAAATCAGCATGAAGCAGTCATGAGTGACCTTACAACGTCCCATTCCCATCCAGTAAAAGACCCAAACTACCAACTTTTTACAAACTTTTGCCCCATTCCCACCCATTAAAGACCCCCAAACTTCCAAATTTTTATAATAAACAAAAGGGTGGAATGTAATTATTCAGCTGCAAATAAGGCTGCACTTCCAGGTTCTAGAGCCATGCACGTGCAGACAAGCACTCAGGCAGAAGTGCCTGAATGTTAAAGGGCACCATGTGTGACCCACATGTGTGCATGCGTGATTACATCCAGGTATGACTCAGCTAATGCATGAGCCCCAACATCTGCGTATGATGTAGTCATGCCAATCCCCTGTGCGCATGTACTAGGCAGCTTTTAAAAGAGAGAGAGGAGAGAAGGGAGAGACAGAAGCTGCCTCTCCAAGAGAGAGACAGAAAAGAGAAGGAACTCAGGCTAGAAGCTGAAGATCAGCCTGCCTCAGCGGATTGGGGAGGAGTGGGAGTGGCTTGCCTCTTAAAGAGACAGAACAATCATTACATTCCCATCTCTTTTTTATAATAAAAAGTTAGAAGGTTAGGCAACACAGGTTAAAGAATTTGGGGCGGCAGATTCTCAAGACTTCTTCCTGCTTATTTGTGGGCATCACCTTTGGGGGGAACTTGAGAAGGCTGAGTGCTGGTCACATCCTGGCATAGCTGGTCTCTTTGCTCCTGTCCAGTGTTTGTAGCATGGAAATGTCTGGTGTCTCTTACACCTGTTTAAGGTATTGGTAGAACAGAGGACAAAGTTAAATTAAGCAAAAAAATTTTAGGACCAGGGAATTGAGGGGGAATGTATCTGATTGTTTAAGGTGGATCCTTCAGTTCGGTTCCCTGGAACTCACAAGAATTCTTTGGGTTTGTGAAAACAGAAGTTTTAGTCATATACATTGTATAAACAGTAGCATATTTATGTCAGAATGACTGTGACAGATATTTTTATACAATGAAAAGTATTTTTAAGACTATGGAAGGCAGCATGAGAGAGAAATTTGATCTGAAATTTGTTTGGTGAGGTTGTTCTTTTAAACTGACAAAACCTCTCAGCTGTCAAACTGCATCAGAGATCTTTGAGAAGGACCAAATTTTGCTTTGGGTTACTGATTAAAAACTGACAGAGAACTTATTTGGTTGGCACTCAGAGCTACTTTTCAGGGTCCTCCATGGTCGCTGAGGGTTGCATTTGCCTTTTGCTGTTTAGTGCAGGGCCTGCCAGGCTCCAGAAGATCCTGTGGGCTAAGAAATCTGTAGGAAGACTAGCTTACCTTGACCTGAGCAGCTAGGCTGTTGATTCCAGCAATTCTGTCCATGTCTGGAGATCTTTAGTTTAGATGAAAGGCAGTTTTTTCCAATGGTCAGCGCTTGGCAGTTGAAGCGAATTGCAGATGGACACTGTTCTATGCCAATTTGTCTTCTGTCTTCTTTGGAGGAAGTAGAGTGCTGCTAGGAGCCAAACTGTCTCTTTTTGTTATGAAAAGATTTTTTAATAATTAAATATTTAAATGCCATATTCCCCAGATCTCTGAGCAGTTGAGGGCTGTTTATCATGTAACAGTACAGTATAGAATCTGCCTGGAGAGCTGGGTCTGAGCTTGACTGTACCGGCTCTTAACAGGTAAGATTTACACTTGTAAAAAGACAGAAAGAAGAAAAAAACTTCTTGCAATAGAAGGTTAAAGGCAGAACTGACACTAGTAGAAAACAGCTTCATATATCTTAAATGAGGATTGGATTAAATATAAAGTATTTTTGTAAGAGACTTAAAAGTATATACCAGTTTAAAACATGAGACTTATTGTATTTGTAGTCTGAAATGAGATGCAATACACAATTATAACATTAAGCATAGGTGCATTTAAGTTACATGTATGAACACACACAGAGAAAGTAAACAGGAATTGGGCAAAGCGGATGCACTTGGTGGGCCCTACCAAAGACATGCCATTGCACAAAACACATGTAACAGAGTCAGCAATAGGAATCTAGTGGAAAAAAAACCATAAGTAAACCAGGGGACAAGGCAGGGTATACTTCAGTAAAGATGGGAGAACTTGGTCACCTGACCTGGCTCCCAGCCAAAATGGTGGCAAAGTCACACTGGTGAACCAGGCAGGGAATACCTCAGTAAAGATGGCAGCGAAGTCACCTGACCCCAGTCAAAATGACAGCAGTCACATGTTTTATGGAAAAGCCGAAATTTTTGAGCTGCAGAGATTTTAAGCTTAATAAGAGAGGCCTAGAGGTGTAATCCGCCCTGTGGCTTAGCTGCCATGCCACAAGCAGCAGAGGGGAGTAAAAGGCTGGAATTGAAAAAAGCTGCCTCGTGGATCCGCCCAATCTTGTTGGCAGCAGTAAACATGACAGGGTCCAGTTGCCTGTGTGCTGATAGTAGTTAGAAAGTTCTTGCTGACAGTAGTCAGAGAGCTCCCATAAAAGTTGAGCTGGTGGGACACGGGCAAAGTGATGGTAAGAGCTGAAGAAGTGTGGCATTAAGGCCTGGGGTTGTTGGGCCTCCAAAAGGCTTCCATCTCAGGGGGGACAGACATGGATGGCTTGCCACCCACAGCTGTGAAAACCTGCGAACCGGTGACACCACAAGGTGCACAGTGAGATGTCTCTTGACTGTGGGAGGGGTGTAAATTGGCATGCAACCTTTGCAAGACCCGTGGGAGGGTGTCCCCCCAGGCCACGAGTGGGAAGGTAAGGCCTGGCTAGATCCGGTCGGGTTGACTGGGAACCCAGAGAGTCCAGAGGCCACTCCGAGCGGACTTTCACGGCGAGGGGAAAAAAAGAAAAGAAAAGAAATGGGAAAAAAAAGAGAAAGAAGAATCAGAGGGACCCTGGGCCCCCAGTTGAATGCACCACACAGAGTGTGTAGTGCTAGCATGGGAGGACTCACCCCAGGTCAGTCCGGTCAATATTTTAGCTAAGGAGGGAAGCAATCCAGAGATGCATACCAGCGAAGGGCACAACCATAGCCTTGAAGACCATGGTTGGGAGGGGTAGTCCCCCCATTTCTAGGAACACCAGAGGGTTGCTGTAGCTCAATTCCTTGGGTTCAGAGAAACAATTAAGCTGACCAGAATAAGGGAAACTCACCAATTGAAGCCAGTGTTGTGAGTAGAAACCACGCTCAGCCATAGGGAACATGTGGTTGTTGTGGAGAAAATACCTGGTTCCAGATCCCGACCCCAGGAGAGGCACTCAGGGCGGGAGCGCCCCCCCCAAGCCTTGAGGCACCAATGTAGTGGATTATTAAAAATATGCAGGATCCCTGACACTAGCAGGCAGCAGAAACACTGCAGGCCAGTGGCAGGCAGCAGAAGCGCTGCAGGTCCCCAACTGGTGGCAGGCAGCGGGCCATGTGGTGGCAGGCAGGGGTCAGTGGGTCCTGAGAGCAGCCAGTCCCAGGCAGGGACAGTGCACGAGACCACGTGGTAGGTCTCTGAAGATGGCTGGTCTTGGGCAGTGAGCCACATGGTGGTGATGGGTGAGAGACAGACAGATAGGCACAACACTCAGAGTGAGGGTGGATATTTATTTAGTGGTTATGGAAGGGAGGGGAGAAGGGGAGAAGAGCATAAAGAGAGAGAGAAAGAGAGGGAGAGAGAGAGAGAGAGAAGAGAGAAGGGAGAGATGGGAGCTGCCTCTCCAAGAGGGAGCTGGAACTCAGGCTGGAAGCTGAAGATCAGCTTGCCTCAGCGGGATGGGGGAGGGAGTGGGCATGGCTTGCCTCTTAAAGAGACAGAACAATCATTACACTTTCACCTGTAAAATCATGACCACAAAACAGCAACAACAACATGATGATAAATGCTAGTCATCCCCGGAGTTAATGAGAGTTTTTTTTTTTTTTTTTTTAAAGTACAGGTTGAAACATAATCATTACATGGGAATCACTTTTGGGGAAACTGGTAAGAGACAGCTATGGATGGCACCCGGAGCTCATTTTCTTCCCCTTTCCAGTAGTTTAGCTGAGGGACATCTGAGCTATCTGTGGAAAGACAAGGTCTTTGGGTGATTACAGACAAGGCTTTTCCTAGATGATCTTGGGTGTGCACAAATATGAGCATTGTCCTTGGTTTGGAAGATCATCGATAAATTTCTTCTTACTTAGAGAAACTATGTAGTGCTTAGTCTCATGTCCAAGGGTGGAGTTAAAGCTCATTTTTTTTCCTTCGAATGCCCACAGTAGTATACTGACTTGAAAACCAGACATACCTTTCTTTGCTGGAACTTTGTATCCAATTCATATAGAATATCTACAACTGGCCTACCCTACAGAACAAAGAGAGCTGAAGAGACTGCATGTACTACTGCTTTTCTGCTTGCTTAATTCACTGATTAATCTTGTAAGTCACCCTTCCACAAATGAATCCTATGTTAGGCTTGTATTTTGTGCTGTGATCAAAGAGGACGCCCCAAGTGGAACAGCAACGTAGCCTGCTGTGAAAACAAAGCTGAGGCTATTGTGTAACAGGTGACAGGGACTATACCTCTCAGAAAGGTCAGAATTTGAGCATGGGAAATTTTGTGTTAGGCAGCTCTTAAAGCAGGAATTTGGTTTAGTTAGATCAGGATTATGATAAAAAGAGTCCAGGATTGGGAAAACAATAGGGCAAAGACTCGCAAGCTAGGAATTTTCCAAGATCTTAAGGAAATTTTAGATCTCTGCTGTTGCTTTAACTGGAGAGTTGATGAGATATTCTGGGAATGGAGAGTGGTGCTGTCATTTGCTCAGGTAAGGGAGTTTATCAAAACCTGGAGTCATATTACTGATGAAGACAGAAATGAATGACATTTTTCAAACAATGAAAATAAATTAAATTGTGCTTTTGTTCATGTTAAAGATTGAATCTAGGTCCTCACACATGCTGAGCACAGTTAGAAGATGAATGGCAGTTAGTAAATACAACTTTGGTTCTGTGCACCTTTTGTTTCAGCTACACATGAAATGAATCATAAAGTATAATGTATTTTCTATAGTGTGTATCCAGAAAAAAAAATTGAAGGCCATATCCTTAGCTCTCCAATCTTTTAAAAGACACCACTGTACCTTTCTCTCAGCTAGCTTGTACTTCAGGAAACAATATGTAATCTAAAGGCTGAAACAGAAATCCTGTTGAGGAAGATTAGGGGGTTGAATTGGAATTATGAATCCATAATGCCGTGTGTCATTTCAGCACAGAGGTGAGAACTGTAGCATGAAAGTGAACATTGTTAGCTTCTAAAGCACATCCTGAGAAGGCACAGGTCCCCAATTCAACTGATTGTCTACTCAGGAAGTACGTTAAACAAAAGACCTCTGCGGGTCCTCCTTATTGAAATGATGTAATAACTCCATTAAGTAGAGCCGACAACAGAAACAAGCAAGCAATTTGAGATGTGTTAGCTGCCTGGCATATCCTAGTACCTGACTCTGCAGCCAGCCATGTTGAAACAGAAATGGAGGTGAAAAAAAAAATCAGGCCCTGAAGGGCTTCATTTTCAAATGTGTTATGCATTTCTGTGAGTTAACTCATCCCTTTTTAGGGATTTCTAAGGGCAGACTTTTAAAAAGAACACTTCCACAGCCCGTTCCCAATCAGCCTGAAATTGCCAGAGTGGTAGCACTGGTGCAGTAAGACACAAAGGCCAGGATGACCACAAAATGTGTGAGGACTCTCCTAAAGCTTTAGGATCTCCATTAAGGGACAGTCCTTAAACTTAACTTAAACCAGATTCTTGATTGCACTACAGAAAAGAACTTCTAGAGAAGACAATTATGAAACAAACTTGAAGTGTTTTGTTTTTTTTTTCTTTTGTTTTTGTTTTTTTTTTTTTTAGATGATGATTTAAGTCTGGTGTGGTCAAGTATGAATTTAATCCTAGGAAGAGATAGAGGAACATAGGAAAAGAGGCAGAGAGGCTAAGGGACAGAGAGGAAGAGGGATACAGAAGCCGAGGGACAGAGGGGTACAGAGGCTGAGGGACACAGAGGCTGAGCAGCATGGAATCTGAGGGACTGAGAGGCCAAGGGCCAAAGAGGCTCAGGGCAGAGAGTCAGAGTGACAGAGAGGCCAAGAGACAGAGAGGCTGAGGGATGGAGAAACTGAGTAACAGAGGGACAGATGGACAACAGGTCGAGGGCCACAGAGGCCGGGGGAAAGATAGGCTGAGGGGCAGAGAGGCAAAGGGATAGAGAGGCAGAGGGACACAGGAACAGAGAGGCCGAGGGCACAGGGGCTGAGGGAGAGAGAGGCTGAGGGGTTGAGTGGTTGAGGGACAGAAGGGCCAATGGACAAAGGAGCAGAAGGGCACAGAGGGCGAGGAATAGAGAGGCAAAGGGACAGAGAGACTGAGGGACAGATGGGCCGAGTAGCACAGAGGCCCAGGGACAGAGAGACTGAGAAGCTGATGACCAGAGGGGGTTCTTGGCAAGAGGCAGGGGACACAGTCTGAGGGACAGAGAGCCAGAGGGACAGAGGTGCCTAGGGGCAAATAGACCAAGGGACAGAGAGCCAGGGGGACAGAGGAGCTGAGGAGCACAGAGGCCAAGTGACAAAGGGGCCAAGAGGCAGAGGGACCAAGAGACTGAGGGACAAAGAGGCTGAGGGAGAGAGGGGCACAAAGGCCAAGTGACAGAGGGGCCAAGTGGCACAGAGGCTAACGGACAGAGTAACTAAAGGACAACGAGACCGAGGGACACATGGGCTGAGGGACAGACAGGATGAGGGATGGAGAGGCCAAACAACCACGAGCTGAGGAATGGAGAAGCTGAGTGACAGAGAGGCCCAGAGACAGAAAGGCTGAGTGGCACAGAAGATGCAGAGGGATGGAGTGGCAATGCTATAGAGGGGCCAAGGGACACAGAGGCTGAGGAACAGAGGGACTGAGGGACAGAGGGGCATAAGGACACAGAAACTGAGGGGGGGCACTGAGGCTGAGTGACAGAGAGGCAGAGGGACAACAAAGCCAAGGGACACAGAGGCCGAGGGGCACAGAGGCTGAGGAACAGAGAGGCCCAGTGGCACAGAGGCTAGGGACAGAGAGGCTGAGGGGCACAGAGGCTGAGGGACAGAAAGTCTGAGGAATGGAGTGATTGAGGGACCGAGGGGCTGATGGACAAAGGTACAGAGGGGCACAGAAGGTGAGGGAGAGAGGCTGAGGGACAGAGAGACGGACTGTCATAGATGCAGAGAGACAGAATGGCAATGTGACACACAGGTCAATAGCTGAGGGGCTGAGGGATGAAGAGGCCAAGTGACAGAGATGCTGAGGAGCACAGAGGTGAAGGGACAGAGGTGCAAAGCAGCACAGAGGCTGTTGGAAATAGAGACTGAGGGACAGAGGGTCTGAACGACAGACAGGACAAGGGACAGAGAAGCTGAGTGACAGAGAAGTCAAGCAATAGAGCGGCTGAAGGACACAGAGGCTGAGTGGCACAGAGTTAGGGAGGCAGAGTGACCATTCAACACATAGGCCAATGGCTGAGGGGCTGAGGGACTGAGAGGCAGAGGGGCTGAGGGGACAAGGGACAGAGTGGCTGAGGAACAGAGAGGATGAGGGACAGAGGGACCTAGGGACAGAAGGGGAGAAAGGCACAGAGGCTGAGGGACAGAAGGGCCGAGCAGCATAGAGGCTGTGGGACAGAGAAGCTGAAGGACAGAAAGGCCAAGGGTCCACAAGGCTGAGGGACAATGATGAAGAGAGGGGTTGAGGCACAGAAGGGAAGAGGGGAACAGAGGCTGACAGACAGAGAGGACAAGTGGCCAAGAGGCCAAGGGACAGAGAGATCGAGGGACAGAGATGCTGAGTGACAGAGAGGCCGAGCGACAGAGAAGCAGAGGGACTGTAAGGCCAAAGGAAAGGGGACAATGGACAGAGGTGCCAAGGGGCAAGTGGTTGGGGGACACAGAGTCTGAGGTACAGAGAGGACAAGGTACAAAGAAGCCAGGGGACAGAAGGGCAGAGGGGCACAAAGGGTGAGGGTTAGAGGGGTCAAGTGGCACAGAGGCTGAGGGACAGAGAAGCCAAAGGACAGAGGGGCAGAGTGGCACAGAGGCAGAGGGAGAGAGACGCTGAGGAACAGATTGACTAAGGGGCACAGAGGCTGAAGGACAGAGAGGCCGAGGCCAAGATAGGCAGAGGGTCACAGAGGCTGGGGGTCATTGAGGCCAAGGTTCACAGAGGCAGACAGAGAAACTGAGGAACAGAGAGGCTGAGGGGCACAGAGGCAGAGAGACAGAGAGGCAGAGGGAAAGATCAGCAGAGGGGCACAGAGGCAGAGGGAGAGAAGCCAAGACATAGAGGGGCATAGAGGCCAAGGGACAGAGAGGCTGAGGGATGGAGAAGCCAAGGGGCAGGGGCCAATGGACAAGGAGCAGAGGGACACAGAGGGGAATTGAGTGGCCATTCAAACATAGATCAATTTCTGAGGGACTGAGGGACAAAGAGGCCAAGAGACTAAGGAGCTAAAGGACAGGGAGGCCAAGGGACAGAGAGGCCGAGGAGCACAGAGGCCGAAGGACAGAGAGGGCGAGGGAAAGATAGGCAGAGGGGCTCAGAGACTGAGGGACATTGAGACTGAGGGTCACAGAGGCTGAGGGACAGAGGAGCACCAGGGCTGAGGGACAGAGGTGCAAAGCAGCACAGTGGCTGAGGGAAAGAGAGGCTGAGGGACAGAGGGGCCAAGGCACAGACAGGACGAGGGGCAGAGAGGCCGAGTGACTGAGAAGCTGAGAGACAGATTCTGAGGGACAGAGAGGTGCGTGGCACAAAGGCAGAGGGACAGAGTGGCCATGCAATACATAGTTCAATGGGTGAGGGGGCTGAGGGACAGAGAGGGCGAGGGACTGAGGGGCCAAGGGACTGAAAGTTGAGGGACAAAGAGGCCCAGGGAGAGAGAAGCACAGAGAGTGAGGGACAAAGAAGCCATGAAACAGTAAGGCTGAGGGACAAATGGGCTGAGAGACAGACAGAATGAGGGACAGAGAGGCTACACGACCATGAGGCCAAGGGACAGAGAATTCGAGTGACAGAGAGGCAGACAAAAAGAAAGACTTTTTTCTATGAGTGCTTCATTTGCCTCTTCATTGTTGTTCTTGTAATGTATTGCTAACACTCTTTGTTTTCATAATTGTTTAGACCCACAGCATGAATTTTGTTCAGCTGCAATTCAACATTAGTAACGGTGGAGAGTTTACTTCAAAACAGACTGGGGAGCTGGGCGGTGGTGGCACACGCCTTTAATCCCAGCACTCAGGAGATAGAGGCAGGTGGATCTCTGTGAGTTAGAGGCCAGCCTGCTCTACAAGAGCTAGTTCCAGGACAGGCTCCAAAGCTACAGGGAAACCCTGTCTCAAAAAACCAGAAAGAAAGAAAGAAAGAAAGAAAGAAAGAAAGAAAGAAAGAAAGAAAGAAAGAAAGAAAGAAAGAAAGAAAGAAAGAAA
>PVIU01034225.1:0-11549 GCA_004026605.1 Ondatra zibethicus | reverse complement strand
TTTTTTGTTGTTGTTCTCGAAGGAGATTAAGATGCCTTGAATTGTCTAGGATTTTGTGTACTTAGAAATTAACAGCTCTGAGTACCTTTCTACATTTTCTTTTTTTCTTTTTTTAAATTAAAAAGATGTCTTCAATTTAATGCAAGAAAACATTTTACTGGTGTACAATCATGTTCTGGTGGGTTAATTGTTTACAGAATATTCTAAAATAAAAGGACTCTGGAAGGTTTTCATTGAGGATAAATTGCCATAATATGATGCAAACTATGCTTCTCTATGATAATTATAATACAGAGGTTCCATTCAATGCAGCCTATACAATAATGTATTTAGTGTAACACAGTGAACCCTATTTTTTGACACTTCCATTGTTTAAAAGTACACATGGAAAAACCTATATGCTTACAGTGCACCTAGAGCTTTTTATAACAGCCTTTTTTGTTGTTTGTTTGTTTGTTTTGGATTCTTTAAATATATATATATATATTATTCTCATTTAGTGCCCCTTTAGCCAGAATCTCATTACTGCTTCATTTTTGTAATAACATTTAATTTAGATATTTTCCACATATTGGCCCTGCTAAAATAGAATATAGCATCTTTCATATGGTAGGAACCAACAAGGAAACTTTCCTTTAACTTCCTTTTTACACTTTCTGGTAAGTAGCAGGAGGAGAAATGCATTTGTAGATCATTTCTAGGCAAATTGTGAAGCTAACAACCAACCTGTTTCTACCTATACGCAGTCTTTTGTTTTACTAGAAATGGGAATCATGGCCTCTCGAAGAGAAAAAAAGTCATCATTCTGCATTTAGCTGTATCCATATATTGCATACATGTATTTTTTGTTTGTATTGTAAAAAATTCACATAATAAACAATGTTGTGATGTAACAAAAAAAGGCACTTTTTAAGATGTATTTTCTTTGGCTGATGTATCTATTTTTTCTATCAAATCTTCAGCACCTGAGTTTCTCTCTTCTATCTCTTGAATTTTGTTGATGATACTTGTATCTGTAGTTCCTGTTTACTTACCTAGATTTTTCATTTCAAGAATTTCTTATGTGTGTGTTTTCTTTATTGAGTCTATTTTTACTATCTGGTCTTAAACTGTTTAATCCTTTTCCTCCTAAACTGTTTGCTTGTTTTTTTCTTGGCTTTCTTGGATTTTTCCTTAAGGAGTCTATTCATTTCCTCTTTAAGACCCTCTTTTATCTTCATAAAATTGGGTTGGGAATTATTTTCTTGTGCTTTGACTGTGTTAGAATATTCAGGGTTTGCTATAGTAGTGTAGCTGGACTATTTTAGTGATATTTACTTGACTCTTGTTGATTATGTTCTTATGCTGGAGTTTAGGTATCTGATTTGGACTAATGACAGGTCTAGGTTTTGATTTCTGAATTTGACTTTGTTGGATGAGTGTTTTGTTCCTCTGTTCCTTTGTTTCTGTTTCCTCTCTGGTCTCCCGGCTATTGTGGCCTGTTGTCCAGAAGGGTTTCTCTATCTGAGTTTGAGGTTAGGACACAGCAGTGAAAAGGGTGGGAGCTTGAGGGTAGGATGGGGGAGAACCAAGAGTGTGAGGGGAATCCCTGGGCCGGGTGACTCCCTGGAGTTCTGGTGACCCCTGTAGAGGAAGGTGCCTCTGCTGGAGTTTGGGGCAAGGACACAATGACAAGAAGGGGTGGGTGATTGAGGATAGGGTGGATGGCACTGACAGACTGGGGAAGGTCTACAGAAAGGTATCCTGCTTGAAGTTGTGGTGACTAATGTTGTTTCTAGTTTTTGAGGCTGGCACCTAGACTAATTTTTTTCAAAGTCAAGACAAATGTTTCAAGTATGATCAGTGTAGAGCTCTTTGGCTTACTAGAAAGACCTTTCTATTCACAAACAAGCCAAGGAAAGTGGACAGAGACTACTGAACTCAGTGCTTACACTATGGATGATTTCTTCCTGAGAGCCACACAATATGGAGGGTGATCACAATCTCTATTATCATGCTATCTTCATGTTCATCCATGGCACCCATGCATAGACTAACATTGTTATGAAATTCATGTAAAGTTTGTAATAGAGATTTCCCCACTTTGACGTAGCGCACATATATAATGTTTACGATAATATATTTTAAATACTCTTATTCAAACTTAATATTCTTTGTTCTGTTAGTATAGATAAAAATTATTAGATTATTATATAGGAACATGAAGTTTGGGTTAATTTAATCTGTGTTATAAGACCCTGGACACAATTAATAGGTTCTATACAATTGGTTCTCAAACTGTAGGTTAGGTTCCCTTTATGGTTCTAATGACCCTTTCACAAGGGTGGCATATCAGATATCCTGCATATCAAATATTTCAATTATGATTCATAACAGTAACAAAATGACAGTTATAAGTAGCAACAAAATAATTTTATGGTATGGTCAACATAATATGAAGAACTGTATTAAAGGGTCAAAGCAGTAAGAAAGTTGAAAACTGCTGCTCTGTAACTAACTGTTCCATGTTGAATGCGAACTATCCTCCCAAATTTGATGTTTGGAATGGTGGATCCCAAGCTGCTAATGCTCCTTTGCAGTTTGTAGTAGCTTCAGGAAATGGAACCTCCTTGGAGGAAATTAATTTCTGTGGAATACTCAAGATTTTATAGCTGTTGGAAATTTCTATTTGCTCTGATTACTGACCTCAGACCTCATTTTCTATACTCCCAACACTGCTACCATGTCTTTCCCTCCATAATGGAATCTTTTCCCTAGAGCTATAATATAGAATATATTTTTCATTTCTTATATCACATTTTGTCAGGTATTTACTTGCTCCAAAGAGGCAGTAACTAAAACAACTCCCACATGTTCTCCCTGGGAGCAGATGTATATTTTTGTATGACTAATTTTTCATTGTACTTTTTCTTTTCTTTTTTAAAACAATCTTTTTTTAATTTTACATACTGATACCAGTTCCTTCTTCCTCCTCTCCTTTCACTTCCCTTACCTTCCCCCAACCCCACTCCCCATCCATTCCTCAGAGAGGGTGAGGCCTCCAAAGGGGGATTAACGAAGTCTGTGTATGACTAATTTTTAAATCAATTGTCAGTGTCAAGATTCATAAAAAAAAAAAAAAGACTTTCAGAAGTGCAAGTCAGGGCCAGATACTACCTTATACCTAGCTATTTAGCCTTGTGGTTCCTGTGAAACTGTAGTTACAGATAGTTGTAAACTCCCCTGTAGATGCTTGATACCGTAAAACAATACCACACCAGTTCAGGATTAGGATAATAAAGGGGTTATTTATTTAAGGGGAAAACTTACAGATCACCATCCTAAACAATAGTCCTCTGAGCGCAAACAGGAACAGAGTCTAGCAGTCAGAACAGGAGCCAGAAGCAAGAGAGCTGGCACACAGTTCCTGCTGCTTTTTAAACTATAAGAGACCACACCCAAGTGGGCTGGTATCTTAAAGGCTATTGGCTGAAGGACCAGAATGTGCTCCCACAGCAGATGCTGGGATCCAAATAGGTGTCCTCTTGAAGCAGTCATAGGGATGTTAACCACTAAATGATCTTTCCAGCCTCTCTTAATAAAGCAAAATACAATACCATACACAGGAGATTGGAGAAAGGAGGACCATGACCATTCTTTGAGAGAGGAGTAGGTATGCAATAGAGCTGGCCTAAAGGAGATGATGTGTGCTACAGACAGAGATGGAAGAGTGGGAATACCTAAGTTCTCTGGATTCCAGTCAATTTTACTGTGAGCTAAAGATGTACATAGAGTTGGCAGATTTGATGATTGGTCTGTTGGATTTTGGTCATGCTTTTGGTCTGTTTATTACTTTCTGTGCTCTGATTCTTTCATTGTGGAATGGAAATGTTTATTTTGTGGCAATAAATGTTGAAAGCATCACAGTCTCACTTAAGGATATGGTAGAGTTTGGTCAGATAAAAAATAGGTGTAACTATCTAAGGCTAGAAAAAAAATGTATGTTGATTTGAAGGAAAATGATTCTCATATACTCATATGGTTGCATACTTGCTTCCCATTTGGTGGAATATTTAGGAAGCATTAGAGCTATTGCCCTTTTTAAGAAGGTGTGTCACAGGAGTGGGTTTTGAATCTTTAAAAATCCTCCCACCACCCCAAGTATGCTCTCTGTCAGCTTGGGAGGTGAGCTCTCAGCTGTTCTTGCTGCCATTACCTTTACTCAATCTTCATAAACTAACCCTCTAGAACCATAAACCCAATTTAATGCTTTCTTTTAAAAGTTGCCTTGATTATGATGTTTTATCAGAGCAATAGAACAGTAACAAATATAGAAGTATTCTGTGGGATATTAGAAGACTATCCATTTCTTCCAACTACAGAAACCAAGGAGTAGTTTTCTCTGACTTTAGCTCTACACCAGATAGCATAAGTTCTATGTCTTTTAGAACAGGAGTGAACTCAAGATTCACAAATCTATATTGCCTTGAAGGAACAACAGTATTGAGAACATTCTCCTTTACTTCTACCAGGAACAACATCAAATTTTTTGGAAACTGTTCTATAGAAGATTGTCATGCTAGAAATCATGGGCCAAAGACAGAAAATTAAACATATATCAGTATTTATTTTCAAATACTCACTATATATTATACATTATAGTGAATACATGAAGCAAGGTAAGCTGAGGTTCCCAATGAGACCATGTCTCAAACAAAGAAAAAATGTGGTGATTTGAATAAAATAGTTATGCTCATATATTTGAATGCTTAGGAAATTGGTACATTTGCAAGGGTTGTAGGTGTGGCTTTATTGGAGGAAATATTACTGGTGGTAATGGCCATATCAGTGGTGCAGCAGATGACAATTGAAATTCAGGTGTCCACCAAGAGGAAAATCTCTGATAAATCAGTCTCATTTTAAGGCAAGGGTATCAGACTCCAGACTCTAGCATGTATTTTGCTTCTGTTGTGTCCTTGCATGCTTGCTGCTACTATGTACTTGGTATGGGGAGTCTCCCACTGCCTATATTTTAATGTGTTCATCTCATAAGTATATTCCATCTATTAGGCACATTACATCTGTGGATTGTCGGGAAGATGACTTCTTCTTAATTTGTGTAATTTTGATGAAAATAATACTAAGATACTTTTTTATAACTAGGCCTATTGTTCCATGAGGACTGTGAGATACATAGGGCCTGTTTTATATCATAGCTTAGACTGGCATTGGAAAATTATTGTATCAACCCAAGCTCTAAGACAACTGTATACCAGAAGCTGAATTACTGCTTCAAAGTAACTTTAGATTATGACCAAGTGCCTTGCTAGTGGTATTTTAAGATAAGCATTACCTATCTTAGTTAACAAGGATGTACAGAGATAACTGGTTAGGTTATGAATACAAAAAGCCCAAGTATTGCTAGCTGGAAAATGATTTAGTCCTTGCACCCATTCCTGACCTTAATTTGTGAAAATATATTCTTACTAGTCAAGATTACATAAGATAACTTGACTCTGTAGCCACCAATGGGGGCTGCAGATGTTTTTAGATAATTAGAAGTTACACACAGAGCAGAAAAATGTATTTCAAGATTTAAAATAGTTTTAATGTCACTGTGTCTTGGAACATGCCAAGTGGGCTTACATTAGGAGATTTACAGTATAGCTGAGTTCCAACCAAAGCATTTATGACAGAGAGTCTGAGAAAGCCCAGCATTTCTGTTAATTATAAAATGTTAGTTAAAAGTGTTTATTAAACTCAGAAATAGAGAATGTAATATACAATTTCACTAATTTTCTTATACTCCTCAGTAGTTTAGTTTTATAAAGCTATCTTTCTAAATAGATAGCAATGACTGGTTCTTTCTTTGAAGCTACAGCTGTGAGATTACAGCCCACCAAGTAGAAAGCTAAGACTTATTGTATATAAATTGTCAGGATGACTCTGTTTCTTATCAAATGAAATGTGACCTTAAATGTAACTCCTATATTCAACATGAAAGTTTCACAGCTGTAAGAACAAAGAGAGGCAGAGGAACCAATGTGAGAAAATAAAGACAAGTAACCACCTAGAGTATGTGTGAGTTTTTTCCTTATCCCCTATATTCCCTAAGATATAAAAAAGTCTTAGTTTCATGACACCATGGACTCCTGCAAGCCCTGAATGCAGCGTTGGGGCAGGTTCTCTAAGATTGCAGTAAAACACATCACAGGGAGTAAGATTACAGGTTTTGGAAACCTAGACAATGTCCAGAGTCTCTTTGTTTCTATTGCCTATGTGAAGCCATAATCCCTGCTGTGATAGTAATAGAATTAACCTCTGAAACTATAAGCAAGCCTCAATTAAATGCTTTCTTTAGAAGATTTTCTGTGGTCAAGGTATATCTTCAAACAATAGAACACTGACTGAGACAAAAGTTCGTTCCAGGGCCTAACATATTGCTATGATAGGCTTTACTAAGGTTTGGTTTCAAGGAATATGAACCACTTTGAGACTTTGGACTAGAAAAAATAATAGACACTTTAAGGTGGCCATAAAGGTCATCCTAGAAGAAGCATGGAAGACGGTGGTGCTCAGTGTGATCTGAACTGTGGGGGAACAGCTCAAGAAGTTTCATAGGGAAAGAATATTGGTATATATACTAGAGTCCATTCTGATATTTCGGCAAAGAATGCGGCTGCATTTTGCCTTTGTCTGAAAAATCTATCTAAGGCTAAAGTGAAAGGTTTTGGATTAATGCCATTGATACATAAGATTTTAAAATGGCCCAGTATTGACTATACTGCATGGTTGCTATTAGCAAGTCTTACACACAGCTGTAAGGAATGGACCTGTGTTCAAGGATATAAACAGATGAAAGAAAATCCTGATGCTAAATGGATTAAAGGGAGTGAAGACCTCAGGGCAAGAACACATCTGGATAAGCTTCCAATTTGTGAAAAGGAGTTAAAGAAAGTTTGAGCAGGGAAGGAAACCACCAAAAATATAAAGCTGATGTAGCTGTTATTGAACAAGGAGGAACATGTTCCAGTCCCATTAAGCAGGAGAACTTGGCAGCTCTGGCCATGTAGTTCTGGCTTTACAGTCAAGGATTCAACAAAACAGTTATGGAATCTTTCTCCATGGTTAAGGAAAGTCACTGAGACCAGGTGTGTGTCAAAGTTATCAGGGCACAGAGGTCCAGAGAGGCTTTTGCATGAAGCTATGAAGGCGAAGTGTGCATTTCCTGGGAGACTACAAGATGCTTGAAATTCCAGAATGATATGGGATTCCCCTTTGTATGCTGTGAATATGTTTTATTGCTATTCATTAATAAAGAAGTTTCATTGACCTATGGCAGGGCAGAATATAGCCAAGTGGGAAATCTGAACAGAGATAGAAAGAAAGAGTAGGGGGAGCCAAGGAGACATCATGTAGCTGCCAAAGGAGAAAGATGCTGGAACCTTACCGGTAGGCTACAGCCACATGGTGATACATTGATGAATGGAAATGGGTTAATTTAAGAATAAAGAGCTACCTATAAAAATGCCTGAGTCATCAGCCAAACCTCAAACCCATCTCCAGTAACATACTTCCTCCAGCAAGATCAAACCTAGTAATCCTTCTAAGTAGTGTCTATGAAACATTCCATTCCCTGGCCTGACTCCTTCAAATGATGGTCTATGATCTGGAAGTGTAAGCCAAATAAACGCTTTCCTTCCCAACTTGTTTTTTGGTCATGGTGTTTTGTCACAGCAATAGGAACACTAAGACAATGATAATGGACTAAACTTCAAACTGTAAGAAAGCCCCAGTTAAATGCTTTCATTTGTAAGAGTTTCTGTGGTTATTGTGCCTCTGAACCACAATAGAATACTGTTTAACATACAAAAAATATATTTCCCTTTCAGTGTTTGTTTTTCAAGATGGGTCTTACTATAGAACAGACTGTTTAGACCAATCTGGCCTGGAGCTCATCATGATTAGCCTAACTCTGTCTCCCATGTTCTGGAATTAATAACATGTGCTAATTTGCTGGATAATTTTGTTTTTGAAAATGATGGATTGTATGGGAATGAGTGGTTTACAACTGAAAAGACTTTAGGAGATATTTTACCATTTCCCCAAGGCTCCTCTTCCTCTGTTATTCAATTTTCTTCTTCTTTTCATGTGTGTGTGTTGATGTAGTACCAATTTTCCTCAAACTGACAGTGATCTTTCTGCCTCTGAATTCTTTGTGCTATAATTTAAGGCATACACCACCATGCCTGGCTAGAAAAAAAGTTTTATTTTGAAGTTATCTTTAATTTATTTTAGTTATTATTTAATGTGTATGGATGTTTCACCTGTAATGTTATCTCTGTACCCAGTTCATGCCTGAGGGGGGGGCAGAAAGAGAGAGTCAGATTTCTTGGAAGATAGATAGTTTGAACCACCATATGTATAACGAAATGCACCCTGCATGCTCTGCAAGAGTCTTTAGTACTATTAACTGCTGAGCTATTTCTTCAGCTCGTTTTCTTTTCTTGACTATGTTTTCTGTTCAAGGCATGTTATGTCACTAGGGGATCAGATTCCTGTTCTCCATTAAAGAGTAGAATCTTCTTCAAATGGGAGAATTAGCCTAAGGCAGGGATGAACTCTCTAACTGGTTACCTAATACATGGCTAGGTGGTTAACCCTGAAATTATGTATACACAACCAAAAAAATTTATTAAGCAAGATATATTCATATATTTTTGTACATATATTCATATAAATATATAGCGACTTGACAAAAAAAGGTGTGAATAGGGAACCTGCATAGGGATGAAGGGATGGCAAAAGAGGAAAGTGATGTAATTATATTTTAATTGAAAAAGAATAAAAATAAAATGTAAATGAAAATGAGATGGCCTAGATAAGTGATTCTCAATCTGTGAGTCACACCCCCTTTAGGTATTGGATAACTCTCTCATAGGGTTTGCATATCAGATATCCTGCATATCAGATATTTACATCATGATTCCTAATAGTAGCAAAGTTACAGTCTCCACTGGTACCTAACATGCATTTGTTATAGACAGTAGCAAGATTTATACACCTAAATTCATTTAAATTTTGTAAATAAATAACATATACATGAAAAAATATTTATTTTTACAATCTGTAATGACATACATATGTGTCTTTTTACCATTTGCATATCTGGGGCCCTAGGAGGTGAGAAGAGGCATCTAATCTCCTGAATCTAAAAATACAAGTAGTTCTGAGTCACCTGCTGTTGGAGCTAGGAATCAAACCTGGGTACTTAAGAGGAGCAGTACTACTGAACAAACTCTCCAGGTCCCAAATATATGATTATAATAAAGATAAAGATGCCAAATTATTTCTTCTGTCTTATATCATGTGAAGGAGCTGAAAGTCCCTGTTAGATGGTTGTCAAATGATTCAATGAATTTCTATTCCTCTGTGAATAGACTCTCCACATTGCTTCTTAATTTCCTTATTAATATGGTTCTCTTAATGTAAGCAAAGATAAGAAAAGATTTTATAATTATAATTCGATATATACTTTCTTTTTGAAATTTTTTTTTGAGACAGGCTATCACTACATGGTCAAGGCTGTCCTCGAACTCATTTATGTTGACCAACGTGGCCTCTAACTAAGAGAGAATGGCCTTCCACCATCTCCTAAGTACTGAGATTACAGGCTTGTACTACTAAGACCAGCTGAGATTTTAAAACATGACTTATCTTTGAATAATAAAAGAATAAAGCTACTTCTGGGCTGACGCCTTGGGGGAAGGGTGAGCCCAATGCTAGAGGGCCCCCCTTGTCCCATGGAGCAGAGCAGGCAACTTTCACTAAGCCCGCCCTTGGGACTGGGAATTCCTGGGCGAGCAAGGAGCCCTAACCAGCATCGGCAGATTCATCCGGACCCCGGTAAGTGGGTCCCAGCCCGTCCCCGAGGCTTTCTGGCCACTTAGGGACCCCCTCTACTGGCTTCTCTGCTTATCCCAACCCTGCTCGCTCCTGGACACTCCTTTTCTTTTGCGTGATCCTAGCTGCACCCGAACTCAGCCTATTTCCGGGCTGAGGCCTTGGGAGAAGGGTGAGCCCAGTGCTAGAGGGTCCCCCTTGTCCCACAGAGCGGAGCGGAGCAGAGTGGGCAACTTTCACTAAGCCCACCCTTGGGACTGGGAATCCCTGGGCAAGCAAGGAGTCATACCCAGTGTTGGCAGATTCATCCAGACCCCGCAAGGAGTCCTACCCAGTATTGGCAGATTCATCCAGATCCCAATACATCCAGATGACACAAGGGGCCCTGATCCAGCGCTGGCAGATCCATTCAGACACCACAAGGGGCCCTGATCCAGTACCAGCAGATACATCTGGTCGCGGCCCCAAGGGGCCCTGATCCAGTGCCGGCAGAGACATCCGGACCTATCCCAGAAGAGTTAGAAAAAATTGACTTTAAATGTAACATGAAAGTTATAGAGATCTTTAAAGAAGAGGTGAAAAACTCCTTTATAGAAAGGGATGAGAAAACTAACAAAAAGTTAGAAGAAATGAATAAATTCCTCAAAGATACCCTAGAAAACCAAGAAAAAGCAATCAAACAGGTAATGGAAAAAGTTCAAAACTTGAAAACTGAAATGGAGGAAATGAAGAAAACACAAACCGAGAGATGGCGGGATATGGAAAATCTGGATAAACGAACGGGAAACACACAGACAATTATAACCAACAGACTACAAGAGATAGAAGAAAGAATCTCAGACGCTGAAAATACGATAGAAAAAATAAACTCAGTGATCAAAGAAAACAACAAATCCAACAAATTTGCAACACAAAATATCCAGAAAATCTGGGACACCATGAAAAGACCAAACCTAAGAATAATTGGGATAGAAGAAGGAGAAGAATTCCACTCCAAAGGCCCAGAAAATATATTCAACAAAATCATTGAAGAAAACTTCCCAAACCTAAAGAAGGATATTCCTATGAAGGTTCAAGAAGCATACAGAACACCAAATAGGCTGGATATAAAAAAAAAATCATCCCCTCGCCATTTAATAATCAAAACACAAAACATACAGAATAAAAAGAATATTAAGAACTGCAAAGGAAAAAGGTCAAGTAACATGTAAGGGTAAACCTGTCAGAATTACACCTGATTTCTCTATGGAAACCATGAAAGCCAGAAGGTCTTGGATAGATGTGCTGCAGAAACTAAGAGACCACGGATGCAAGCCCAGACTACTATACCCAGCAAAGCTTTCTTTAACCATCAATGGGGAAAACAAGATATTCCAGGATAAAAACAAATTTAAGCAATATATAGCCACAAACCCAGCCTAACAGAAAGTACTAGAAGGTAAACCACAACTAAAGGAAGCAAACAACACCCATAATAACACAGACAGCTAACAACCCTACACCAGCTCAACTCAAAGAAGGGAGACACACAAACCCTACTACCAAAAAGAAATTAACCGGTATGAACAACCACTGGTCAATAATAACGCTTAATATCAACGGATTCAACTCACCTATAAAAAGACACAGGTTAAGAGAATGGATACAAAAACAGGATCTGACATTCT
>PVIU01034224.1:0-11557 GCA_004026605.1 Ondatra zibethicus | reverse complement strand
CAGAAGCTTTTCAGTTTCAGGAGGTCCCATTTATTAATTGTTTCTCTCAGTGTCTGTGCTGCTGGGGTTCTATTTAGGAAGTGGTTCCCTGTGCCAATGTGTTCAAGTGTACTTCCCACTTTCTCTTCTATAAGGTTCAGTGTGGCTGGCTTTATATTGAGGTCTTTGATCCATTTGGATTTGAGTTTTGTACATGGTGGTAGATTTGGGTCTATTTTCATTTTTCTACATGTTGATATCCAGTTATGCCAGCACCACTTGTTGAATATGCTTTCTTTTTCCATTTGCTATTTTTTTTGCTTCTTTATCAAATATCAGGTGTTCGAAGATGTGTGGATTAATATCCGAGTCTTCTATTCAGTTCCATTGTTCCTCCTGTCTGTTCTTATGCCAGTACCAGGCTGTTTTCAGTACTGTAGCTCTGTAGTAGAGTTTGAAGTCAGGGATTGTGATACCTCCAGAAAAAGGCTTAATCTTGCCGTAGTAATTGAATTACATTCATACTTACCTGAATACAAACATAGTTCTGAGAACATTAGACCATTACCGTGTATGTCTTAATTATCATTAACAGTTACAACAACTTAGTAGCTTTTATAAGATTAGAATTTTATAATTTTATCCCTGTTAAGTTTGAGCCTTAAAAATTTAAATAGAGAGTTTAATTTAACCCCTAAGTATCAAAATAATACTTGAAACTATAAACACAGCCTGCAGACAAACTGGGAGCCTTTGTCTTCTGATTCTTCAACAGTGTATATTTACAGAATATCAGTTTTTGTATTACTCAGTTTATCTTAAAGAATGAAAGCTGCCGGGCAGTGGTGGCACACGCCTTTAATCCCAGCACTCGGGAGGCAGAGGCAGGCGGATCTCTGTGAGTTCGAGGCCAGCCTGGTCTACAAGAGCTAGTTCCAGGACAGGCTCCAAAGCCACAGAGAAGCCCTGTCTCGAAAAACCAAAAAAAAAAAAAAAAAAAAAAAAGAACTAAAGCTCAACAAAGTTTTAGCAAATACAAAGAAGCTAGACATACAGCTTCAAGTTATTTTTGCTAACTGAATGGAGCTTAGTAATTTATAAACTTTATCAAATCTACCTTATTCATCAAACATATGCCATCCCTATCTATAAGTTTCTAGAAGCCTCATGTTAAACACAGTTTAAAAAGTTATAAGTGGGGGCTGGAGAGATGGCTCAGAGCACTGACTGCTCTTCCAGAAGTCCTGAGTTCAATTCCCAGCAACCCACATAGTGGCTCATAGCCATCTGTAATGAGATCTGGTGCCCTCTTCTGGCCAGCAAGCATACAGACAGACAGAGCATTGTATACATAATAAATAAATAAATCTTTTAAAAAAAAAAGAAAAGATATAAGTGGTTAAATAAACATCTCTCTGTCAGTCTCTGTTAGCATAGAAGACCTTAATCATCAAACATAGGTTGTTTTTAAGCCATATTTTCCATCAACATTGTTCATGGTTTTGTGCTCGTTTGTTTTTGTTTTACTTTCAGGACAAAAGTCATCATATAAAAACCCATGAACTGACAAATCCTGGGATACAGAAAGTTTGCACAATGGTCATCAGAGAGAGAGAGAGCAATGTCCCAGGTCACAGAGAGGCATCCCTTTCCATGCGATGGGTGCCCAGGAGGCTGAGGGACGCTGCTGGGTGCACCAGTGTGATTGCTTTAGCAGTAGCGGGCTCCAGGAGCTGACAAAGACAAAGCAGGCAGCTCCTAGGTGACATCTACTCAAGTGCCAGGAAAGAGCAGGTCCAGGGAAGAAGTGGCTGAAGAGGTAGACTCCAAAATTTGGAGTCAAATGTGATTGGTGGCAGAATCCAGCAGAAGCAAATGGCCCATACCTTAGGAGAGTCAAATCGGCAGCTTGGTTCGGTTAGGAGAGGTTAAGTCTCTTGGAAAGGGGTCCACTTATGCATCTCCTGCATTTCTGCACCACATATATAATCTAACAACATGACCACTTCATGGTATGGTTAAGGGGAAGGTTGTTTTTTGTTTTATTTTTGTTTGTTTGTTTGTTTGTTTTAAATAGAGATATGGAAGAGAGAACAGCCAGAGTCATCTGGAAGAATCCAGAGCAGAGAGAGAAAGAAACAGACTGAACATGTGCCCATAGCTACACACACACATACACATAATTTAAAAAGTAAAAAGAAACAAAAATCTAAAAACATACATATGCATAGTGCATTGAACAAAATCTAAAATCCCCTGATCACTCCTATACTGTTTGTAAAGTGACAGATAACCTCATGGCCATATGATAGTGGTGTGCAGGGAACTCTAATCAGACTGTGAGTGACAGATTGTGTAAATGCTGCGCCCCTATAGCATAGGGAGGCAGGTAAAATTCTGTGCAGTCGTCATGCACCTTCTGGCTCGCATTTCTTTGCCTCTCCATTGCCATTGTTACAGCGAGACTGGGCTAACCCAGCTGGGCACCCATAATCCTTCAGCTCATTGAGTTCCTCATCCAACATACAGTACGCGTGCAAGGGGGCTTAGTAAAGGAACTGCCCACGTGACTGCTCCACTATGTGGTTAAGGGAAAGGTTCTGACTGCATGAAAGAGAGAAAAATGTCCAGAGACATGTGGAAGAGTCCAGAGCAGAGAGAAAGAGAAACAGTGGACATGGCCAGGGCTCTCTGAGAAAAGGGGGAGAGTAGCAAGAGACACTGAGAGAGTAAGAGAGAGAATAGTGATAATAGCGGGGCAAATGGGTGCCTAGGGAGAAGGGAGCCTGGGGAGGCTGTCATGGACTTTGAAACATATAGCAAGCACTTGTGAGTAGGGACCAAGGGAGCCTGGGTATCACCATGGGCTTTGAAATGCAGCCACAGTATCTGTCAACGGAGCCATGTGCCCCTTTGGCCGAAGGTAAAGAGACTGACTCCTTTCGGCAGATGGGAGCTACTTTTATAAGTTCCTGAGAAATTCTGGCTTTTATCCAACTTCTATTGGATATTCTACTCTATTTTATCTATCCTTCTATTGTCCAGAACCTAGACTCAGTTTTGGCCTGCCTTTTTACTGGGGGTGGGGTGGAGGTGGAATGCCCTTTGGACCTGACACCTACTTAAAGACCAGTAAATCTGCACCATGTCAAAATAGTAGACTGTGCCAAAAGCCTTCCAACTGCAGTGTTAATGCCTGTGGATGGCGTCCGTATTTTAGATGGTTGTTTTCAAATAGTTTGGTGAACGGGGATGATATTCCCATTAGGAGTTCTGTTTCTCCTCACCATCCCTGTGTTTCTTCATGTGCCTGCAGGTTCTGCCACTGGCACAATTCCTGCCGTGGAGTTTTCTTGGTCAGATTACCTCTCACGACCAGAAAACAGCACGAGCATGCTCCACTTTGAAAAGGGGGAGACAGAGAAGATGTGCCCGGTCCTGATCATCAATGACTCCCTTTATGAAGAGGAGGAGTTCTTTAGCATTGATCCTGCCAGCAGGAGGGCAGCCGGGAGCCAGGGTAAAGATCTTGGCTGACAGAGAGGACGGTAAGCCCTCCTTCTGATCTAAGCAATGACTCCGCTCACACTTTGTTCTCATGGTTGCAATTATACAAGCTTTAGATGATTCACACGTAGCTAACATGTAGATCACATGTAGCTCATATGTAGCTCACGTGTAGCTCAGGATAGCCTCAAACTCACTGCATTGCCAAAGAAGGCCTTGAACTTCTGATCCTCCTACCTCTGTCTCCTGGGTGTTAGGATTACTGATGGAAGCCACCGTGCCTGCTTCTCTGCAGTGCTGGGGATGGAACCCAGAGATTTGCGCATGATTGTCAAACACTGTCAACTGGGCCACAATGCCAGTCCCTATTACCCTTGTGCTCTGCTCCCTCCTAAAGCTGTGCCATAGCTTTCCACATGTATGGACACCACCAACATTAAGGGCAAAAAGGAATGCAGGAGCCCAACTGAAACTCAGCTGAAGATGAAGGGGTCCCCATTCCTTAGCACCAACCAACTCTTTCCAAATGTGTTAAGATATAGCAAACCAGTGTCAGGTCTTAGGTCTCTGTTGTCTTGTTTGAAGGAAAATATTAATTAACACAGAGTCAGATTCTATACACAGAGGCTACTATTACATGACTACTCCCATATCAGATCACTCCAGACGTTGGTGGGGACCTGAGAAGCAGGAAGCAGCTTTGCCCAGATCCGAGCAGAATTAAGCTGGCCAGTAAGACCACAGAACTAACGTGACTGTTTACTGTATTAGTACAGAGCCCCCATTAAACCGAGAGCTGGGTCAAGATGAAACACAGCCAGAGTGGAGATGGGACAGTGTATGTGCTCTCCAGGACAACGTGGCAAACTGATCACACGAAATATTCTGTTGAAACTTTTGTCTTTAAAACCACGATAGAAAGGGAGGAGAGGAGGGAGAGCGCCAGTGTTGGGGGCTTGCTCCCCTCGGAGGCTTTGTGTGGTGCTCTTAGGCCCTTGGCCCTGTCAATCAGCTCTCAGTGATGTGCACTAGGCTAGTTCTGTACCATACCCCAGATATGCACAATACTAGTTTGGTGACATTCAAAAGGAAAAGAAGTTCAAGGACTAAGTTCAGTTCAAAACACATTTTCTAGCCGGGCGGTGGTGGCGCACGCCTTTAATCCCAGCACTCGGGAGGCAGAGGCAGGCGGATCTCTGTGAGTTCGAGTCCAGCCTGGTCTACAAGAGCTAGTTCCAGGACAGGCTCCAAAGCCACAGAGAAACCCTGTCTCGAAAAACCAAAAAAAAAAAAAAAAAAAAAAAAAAAAAAAAAAAAAAAAAAAAAAAAAAAAAAAAAAAAAAAAAAAAAAAAAAAAAAAAAAAAAAAAGAGAAAAAAAAAAAACCAAAAACTAAACAAAAAACCCCACATTTTCTAAAGTATCAAAAGCTAAGAATAAGAATAGTACCAGAGCTCTGGTACTATTTCTTCTGAATGTATCCTGTAACAGTATGTCCATTACAAACAAGGTAGGAATTGGTAAGAATATGTATAAATTTCCAATATTCTAGTTTATGGAAATCTGAATTTTTGTTATATTCTCTGTTATACCAAAGACACATCAAGGAGAACTGTCTAGGAAGATTGATCTTGATAACCTAATTTACCAAGCCAAAATTGTTTTGGAGATAGAAATATCACTGATACCATATTTTAATTTGAGGTGTGTGGGTGTGTGAGGGGTGGTTTCTATCTTGTGCATGCTATGATATATCAATAGATGATTCTGGGGCCTTTTCTCACCAACAAATAACCAAGCCTTCTATAGAGCAATATTTTCTTCTTTATAAGTTTCCTATATGCAGTGGTAGAAGTACTGGCCTAGTGTTTTTGGCAATAAGACACTAGCTTTATATTAATTACCTCCTTCATTAATGGAAACAAACCACAGGAAACCACCAGCCAGTGTTGCTCAGTGAGCCCTATAAAAAGATTGCATCCTTTCCAACTGTTTGTGAATCTGTGCCTGTGATTCCAAGGTGCAGCAACTCTGCAAGCAAACCTCTTGAAAAACATGCACACAGACAAAAGTAGAAACGGAAGATCTGGAGACACTGCTCAGCAAGGTTGTATAACTCATCCTGATCCCCACTGGTGCATCATTTGTGGTTACAAGCCGACTGAGCATGGATAACTGAATGAAGGAGCCAGCTCTTTACCAGTGAACTTTACAGAGATGCATGGAACGTTTAACAAGTGAAGAAAGCTCTGATGGAAAAGCGGCCAATGCATTCTGTCAGCCGTCTCACACTGAACTACCTCCTGTGTAGAAATGCAAAGTGCTTCTCATGATAAGAATCTGGAGCCAAAGGAAGTAGCCAGCCCAAGAATGCACCCAACGTGTGCTTGACTCTTCAGGCCTCCAAGAGATTCTCACAGTAGTACACAAAGACAAAGGCAAAAGTTTTGGCTAGCTTGTGAAGAGGCAAATTATGTCACTCAGTGTCTGGAGCGCTTCGTATAACTCCTCCCCACCCTCTAGCTCCATGGTCTTTTTTATGTATATGGGCATCTTAACTGCATGTTTGCCTGGGCACTGGGCATCGCATGAATGTCTGGCATCTTTAGAGGCCAGCAGAGCCCCTGGAACTGGAGTTACAGACAGCTTTGAGGCACCAGCAGAGTGATTGCTGGGAATTGAACCCGTATCCTCAGGAAAAGCAGCCTGTGCCTGATGTCTAAGCCATTTCTCCAGGTCCTCCTACATTCTGTTTGTCCTCCCTTCTATGTTCCTTCAGCCTTGAGGTAGGGCTGGGGGAAGGAAGGGTATGTTTTGTACAGTCCAGAGGCTGCTCTATGATGGTCATTTTCCCATTTGTGTATGAATAGGGTTATTAAGTATACCACAAGCCAAAGGAAAAGATGAAATAACAAATGATAGACAGACAGACTACTAAAGCAAAACATCATCAAATTGGATACTCAAACACCCAGCATCTACACTGTAGCTGGTTCTGATGCCAGCTAAGTAATTCAGCAGCAACTGCGTAGATGAACTTGCCTGTAAGTACAAGGATAAGAAGGCAAAAGCAAAATTTCTTCCATGTCGTTTTGTCTGGGCTGGGTCTTCGTGTGTGACCTGACAAACCTGACAGGCATGGCCGGTGTGACAAATGTCCAGGCCCACACAGGCCAGCAGACAGTAAGCACCTCTGGGAGGCCAGCACACCCTTCCTCCGCTTGTCTATTTGTCCCTCCCTAGAGCCTGCCCTGCACTTTGGAGATTCAGAGTATCACGTTGAAGAAAGTGATGGCTACGTGGAGGTGGCCATCTGGAGAAGAGGCACTGACCTTTCTGTAGCATCCTCTGTCATCGTACACTCTAGGAGGACAGAGCAACAGCCAGCAGAAGGTGAGAGTCATGGGAAGAGAAGATCACCATCATTTGTATTGATGGTAGAACCTGTCTGTCAGGGACCAGCAAGCCAGGTAGGTGGGTTCTGATTCTGTCTATCTCTTCTTTCTCTTCTTTCTGACTGGACAAATGACTTGTCTATTCAAAAGCATCCTTAGACTTCGTCATTACTCACTTGCTGATCATGGACTCCGATGAAATTTTCCGAAGTCCAGAATATTTATAAGACCATACGGGGTTTATCAACGACATGTGCGGCTGGGGGTGGACAAAAGCTCAATCAGCAAAATGCCTACACACAAGCATGAAGATCTGGATTCAGTCCCTGCACCCGCATGAGCATGCCACTGTATATCTGTAACCCCAGTGCTGTGCAGGCAGAGATAGGAAGATCTCTGTGGCTTGTGGCTGGCAGACTATCCTAATCAGCAAGCTCTAAGGCAAGGCAATAAGGAGCCTCTCTCCTAAGGAACAAGGTTGACCTCGGGCCTAAACACACACACACTCACACACAAAATGTCAGCTGAAAGAATTACATAATAACTGGACAAATCCAATCCCTGAAAGAATCTAAGTCATAGGCCTTTGAAGGAGATTTTTGCTCTTTTCAGTTTGAAGATTTTGTAGAGCTCTACCCGGAACAGAAGCCAGAAGCAAACCCGGTCCCAGGACACGAGTGTATCAGGATTGAACCAGAGACCAGATCCAGGGCCAGCAATCTCCACCGGAACAGGAGTGGAATTGACTCATAGGACAGAGAGAGCCGAGGAAACAAGCTCCACCAGGAACAGAAGCCAAGAGCAAATCCAGTCCTGAAAGCCAACCCAGTCCTGGGACACTGATTGAGCCAAGGACCTGACTCAGAGTCCGTGACCTCCACCGGAACCGGAGTGGGACTGAACCAGTTACCTAAGACAAAGAGAGAACAAGCTCCACCAGGGGCAGAAGCCAGGAACAAACCCGGTCCTGGGACACGAGCGGATCAGGATTGACCCAGCGACCAGATCCAGAGCCAGCAACCTCCACCGGAACAGATACAAGGAAGTAACCGCTGAGCGAGTCAGCCAGAGACAGAGACTGCTGAGAGTCTGGACGTGAATCTGGGACCTTTAAGGGAGTGGACATGGGCCAACACCCCTGTGGGTCTGGGCGAGAGTCTAGGACGCCCCAGGAACTAGGCCGGAGCCAGGACCTCCGTCATCCTGGGTGTGAGTGAGGCTGGGTCCTCCGAGGGAATAAGCAGGAATCAGAGATCTCACCTGGGACAGGTGCGAATCTGGGACCTCAGAGAGAGTAGACCTGAGCCAGGTCCCCTGTGGGTTCGGGCATTGGTTTGGGACATCAAAGGGAATAGGCAGGAACCTGGAACCCCTGTGGGTCCCAGCGCAAGTCTGAGACCTCTGAGGAAGCAAGCAGGTCCCCTGGGGGTTTGGGCACACCCGAGCCTAGAACCTCCCAGGCAGTAGACCAGAACCAGAAACCTTTCCAGGCCCAACTCCAACCCAGGGACTTCTGCAGGAGGGAACCCAGCCTAGGATTTACGGATACAGGTCAAAGCTAGTAACCTAAGCCAAAGTTGCCCTGAAGCAAGGAACTCCACGTTAGGCAAGAAATTCCACTGAGAATATCTGAAATTATTAAAGATGAATTGAGAAATTACCTTACAGAAATGGAAGAGAAAACAAACAAAAAATTGGAAGATATCACCAAATCACTTAAAGAAAACCAAGAAAAATGAACTCAAACATATTACAGAAACTATTCTGGACTTGAAAATTGAGATAGAAAAAATAAAGAAAACACAAGCAGAAGGAATTATAGAAACAGAAATCATGAGGAAAAGAACAGGAACCACAAATGCAAGTACGAACTACAGAATACAAGAAATGGAAGAGAGAATCTCAAGTGTGGAAGATAAAATAGAGGAAATAGACTCATCAGTTAAAGAAAATATTAAATCTAACAAAAGACTAACCCAAAATATCCATGAAATATGGGACAACATAAAAAGGCCAAATCTTAGAATAATAGGTATAGAAGAAGGAGAAGAAAGTCAACTCAAAGGCACAGAAAATTTATTTAACAAAATCATAGAAGAAAACTTTCCCTACCTAAGAAAGATATGCCTATGAAGATACAAGAAGCTTACAGAACACCAAATAGACCGGATCCAAAAAAAAAGTCCTCTCGCCACATAATAATCAAAACACTAAACATAAACATACAGAGTAAAGAAAGAATATTAAGAGCTGCAAAAAAAAAAAAGCCAAGTAACATATAAAGTTAGACCTATCAGAATTATACCTGACTTCTCAGTGGAGACAATCAAAGCCAGAAGGTCATGGTCAAGCATTTTGCAGACATTGAGAGACCACAGATGCCAGCCCAGACTACTATACCCAGCAAAACTGTCGATCACCATAAAGAAAAAAACAAGATATTCCATGACAAATCTAGATTACACCAATACCTAGCCACAAAGCCAGCCCTACACAAAATACTAGAAGGAAAACTCCAATCCAAGGAAGATGGCTACACCAACAAAAACACAGACAATCGATGATCTCATTACAGCAATTCCTGAAGAAGAAAAAAAAAACCGCACAAAATAACATCACCAACGATGAAAACCAAATTAACAGGAGATAGCAACCACTGGTCATTAATATCCCTTAATGTAAATGGACTCAACTCAGCCATAAAAAGGCACAGGCTAACAGATTGGATACGAAAACAGAACCCATCCTTCCTCTGCATACAAGAAAAGCATCTCAACCTCAAAGACAGACATCATCTCAAAGTAAAAGGTTGGGAAAAAATAAACCAATCAAATAGACCTAAGAAACAATCAGATGTAGCTATCCTAATATCTAACAAAATAGACTTCAAGCTAAAATCAGTCAAAAGAGACAAAGAAGGACATTTCATATTAGCCACAGGGAAAATCCATCAAGAGGAAATTTCAATATTGAACATCTATGCTCCAAATACAAGGGCACCTACATATGTCAAAGAAACACTTCGAAAGCTTAAATCATATATCAAACCCCACACACTGATAGTGGGAGACTTCAACACTCCCCTCTCACCACTGGACAGGTTAATCAGACAAAAAATGAACAGAGAAATAAGAGAACTAACAGATGTTATGACTCAAATGGACTTAACAGACATCTATAGAATATTCCATCCAAACAGAAAAGAATATACCTTCTTCTCAGCACCTCATGGAACCTTCTCAAAAATTGACCACACACTCGGTAACAAAACAAACCTCAACAAATACAAAAAAAAATTGGAATAACCCAATGTACCTTATCAGATCACCATGCTTTAAAACTAGAAGTCAACAGCAATACCAAATCCAGAAAACCCACAAACACATGGGAATTAAACACTGCTCATCTGAATCATCAATGGGTCAAGGAAGAAATAAAAGGGGAAATTAGAGACTTCATAAAATTCAATGAAAATGACCACACAACATACCCAAATTTATGGGACACAATGAAAGCAGTGTTAAGAGGCAACTTCATAGCACTAAATGCCTACATAAAGAACCTGGAAAAATCCCACATTACTGAATTAACAGAACAATTGAAAACTTTAGAACAAAAAGAAGCAAACTCACCTAAGAGAACTAGAGAGCAGGAAATAAACTGAGAGCTGAAATCAACAAAATAGAAAAAAAGAAAATACAGAGAATCAATGAGACAAAGAGTTGGTTCTTCAAGAAAATCAACAAAATAGACAAACCTTTATCCAAACTAACCAAAAGGCAGAGAGTGAACATCAAAATTAACAAAATCAGAAATGAAAAGGGGGACATAACAACAGACACGGAGGAAATACAGAGGATCATCAGGTCATATTTTGAAAACCTGTACTCCACAAAATTGGAAAACGTAAAGGAAATGGATAACTTTCTGGGTAAATATCACTTACCAAAATTAAATCAAGACCAGATAAGCAAATTAAACAGACCTCTAACTGCTGAAGAAATAGAAACAGTCATCAAAAGTCTTCAAACCAAAAAAAGCCCAGGACCAGATAGTTCCAGCTCAGAATTCTACGAGACTTTCAAAGAAGAACTAATACCAATACTCCTCCAATTATTCCACACAATAGAAACAGAGGGAATATTGCCAAACTCTTTTTATGAGGCTACAATTACCCTGATACCCAAACCACAGAAAGATAATACTAAGAAAGAGAATTACAGACCAATCTCACTCATGAACATTGATGCAAAAATACTAAATAAAATACTAGCAAATAGAATCCAAGAACACATCAGAACCATCATCCACCATGACCAAGTGGGCTTCATCCCACAGATGCAGGGATGGTTCAACATACGAAAATCTGTCAACGTAATCCACCATATAACAAGCTGAAA
Organism: Ondatra zibethicus; assembly: GCA_004026605.1. Classification (NCBI taxonomy): domain Eukaryota; kingdom Metazoa; phylum Chordata; class Mammalia; order Rodentia; family Cricetidae; genus Ondatra; species Ondatra zibethicus. Next base: position 277 of record PVIU01034224.1, on the reverse strand, counting down.
AATAAAAACCACATGATCATCTCATTAGATGCCAAAAAAAGCATTTGACAAAATACAACATCCCTTCATGATAAAACCCTTGGAGAGAGCAGGGATACAAGGAACATACCTAAACATAATTAAGGCAATATACAGCAAGCCAACAGCCAACATCAAACTAAATGGAGAGAAACTCCCAGAGATTCCACTGAAATCAGGAACAAGACAAGGTTGTCCACTCTCTCCATACCTATTCAATATAGTTCTTGAGGTCCTAGCTAGAGCAATAAGACACCAA
>PVIU01034223.1:0-11560 GCA_004026605.1 Ondatra zibethicus | reverse complement strand
TGACATCTTGAATTTTGCATGCAAATGGATGGAAATAGAAAACGCTATCCTGAGTGAGGTAACCCAAACCCAAAAAGACGATTATGGTATGTACTCACTCATTAGTGGACCCTAGCCATAAAACAAAGGACACTAAGCTTATAGCTCACAAGCCTAGAGAAGCCAAATAGCAAGGTGAACCCAAAGAAAAACATATATAGATCCTCTTGGAAATTGGAAGCAAACAAGATTGCCAGGCACAAGTTGCGAATACGGGGGCGGGGATAGAGGTGGGGGTAGGGGGGTGGGTGAAGGGGAGAGGAGGAAGGAGAAGGGAGAAGGGAAGTACTGGGGAGAGCTTGGGGGAGTGGGAGGGTGGAGATGGAGGAATGGTGGATATTGGAGAAGGGAATAAGATATCTACATTATTGGAGTCAGTTTAGGACTGGCAAGATAGTTGCCTCTAGAGGAGATCCCAGGTGTCCACAGGGATGTCCCCAGCTAGGTACTTGGGCAGCAGAGGAGAGGGTGCTGGAACTAGTATTGTCCCATAGTCACAGTGATGAATATCTTGATCACCACCATAAAAATTTCGTCTGATGGATGGAGATAGAGACAGAGACCCACATTCACATCAGAGCAATGGACTGAGCTCCCAAGGTCCAGTCGAATAGCAATGGGAGAAGATGAGCAAGGAAGTTAGGACCGCGAGGGGCTGGACCACCCACTGAGACAGTGTGCCAGATCTAATGGGAGCTTGCCAGATCCAGCTGGATGGGATCTGAACGAGCAAATGATCAAACTGGTCTCTCTAAATGTGGCTGCCAATGGGGGCCGACTGAGAAGCCATCAACAATGACACTAGGACCTATCTCTTCTGCATGTATTATCTTTTTGGGACCCTAGTCTATTTGGATGCACACCTTCCTAGGCCGAAATGGAGGGGGGAGGGCCTTGGACTTCCCACAGGGCAGGGCACCTTGCCCTCTTTTAAGGAAGCAGCGGGAGGGAGGAGGGGGGGAGCAGGAGGGGACTGGGAGAAGGGGAGGAAATGTAAATTCGTTTCGAATGGAAAAAAATAAAAGAATATGGAAAAAAAGAAAACAAAACAAACAAACAAAAAAAAAACAAAAAAGAACACAGCATCAAGAACCGCAAATGAAAACAGTTATTTGCTGTTAAATGTAAATGGCTTTTATTTAACAGACTTGCTTGAATTTCATTTTTTGGTAATTGGAAAACAATCATATACAAATCTCATATTAAAAGAGTTTGAGCACTTTAGAGAAATTGGTTTTTGACAAACCAAACCATGAAGTTTGTCCGTCATCCATTTGAGACAGATGCCGTCTACTGAATATTTGAGCAAAGGATGGCAAAACAGAAGGCATCATGGCCGCTGGAACGGGGCTAAACCTCGTCCTGGGGTCGACACCTGTCTGTCTGCTAGTGGCAGAGGCAGTGGATGGATTGTGCAAAGTGTGTGCAGGAGCCCCCCACCATCCTGCAGGTGTGCTCCTCAACTCACCCCTGCTTCTTTCCTTCACACATCGACTGAATTTCCAGGTATCTTCAACATTCTTCCATCCTAGTGTCTCAACACAGTTTTACATTGTCGTGTTTTCTTGAAACATGCTATTTCCTTCACAGTTATTTTCCATTAGCCTTTTTTTCTTTTTATTCTTTTTTTTTCTTTTTATTCTTTGGGCTTCTCTGTTTTCTAATTTTACCTCTTTTTAAAATTCTTGTTTCTAATTTATTTGAAGAAAATACTTTATTTAAATTCATACAAAAATTATAACAAGTCACTTCTGATTAAATTTTAAAAATTTAACTTGGTGATATTATTGGGGCTTTTAATGATTTATATTAAACTCTCCATACTACATAATTTCCTGTTGTTTTTAAATTTTACATTTAGTCTTATTTTAACCATTTATTCTTTCTTTATCACCCTGTTGATTTTTGATTTTTCCCTTTTCTACCCATACCCCTACCTCTGATTTCACTTTTTAAATAATTTTAAAGTGTTCTGGGATGTTTTGCCAGAGAAGTGGCTATAAAGCAGACCTTCTCTACCACAGACAGGAACCCTGAGCCTCTGGGTTCCACCACTGTCTGGGAAGCTTCCCAGTGGATCTCCTAAGTGGATTTCCTGCTCTACTTTGCTTGTGTCTTTAAAAACCTCAGCACGGCACTCTGACTTCCCCATTAGCTATAATTTTAACAGTGTACCTGACATGAATAGAATTGTTTCTTTCCACATTCTCATACAATCTAGACTGTAGCTAAGTGATTTACATTTAATATATTTGTCTCTAATATATATGCTATTAACTCTGAGTCAAAGTGCAAGAGAAAGAAGTCATACATGGATGTAAACAGACCCTGTAGAGTTAAGAAGCTGCAGACAATACCTATCTGGCAGGCTTGTCCTGCGCAGATCTCAGGGAGGAAGTATATGGGTCTGCTCTGGTGTACGTCTTACAACTTGCTTTGATTTCTCTTCCAGTGAAGGACACCTGGAGTTTTCTTGTCAGCATCTTCTGGAATGCCTCTCATACTCTGGGATCTCACTGTTGTAATTGGAGGGTATCATGACTGACCTTCATTATTAAGTTGGTTGAATTCAGAATATTCTAGAAGACACACCTCTGTCCATGACTTTGAGCTTCCAGAGATGCTCCACTGAGGAGAGAAACCTGGCCCTGGTAATGGGCTGAGTTCTGGCACTGAATATAGGAGAAGAGAAGGTGAGCAGATGCCAGTGCCCGTCACTCTGCTTCCTTACTGCAGACAGGCCCTCACCAGTCACGTGAGGCTTCTGCTGCAATGCTTTCCTCACCGTGACAGATTGTGCCCCCAACCACTGAGTCCAAATCAACCCTCCTTGTCTACTTTACCTTTAGCAGGTGTTTTTGTCACCGCAACAAGAAAAGTAATTAATACAGATGCTCTTTTTTTCCTTTTAAACGTTTTAGATATTTGTTTACTTATTGTGCATGCCATGGCACGACAGTGGGTATCAGTGGAAAACCTTCAGGAATTAATTTTCCGCCTCTACCATGTGGGGCCCAGGGACAGAACTCAGATCACTGGGACTTGTGGCAGGCACTGTGCTCACTGAGCCAGCCCCGTCTTCGTGTGTTAGTGACAAGAGTAAAGCTGCTTATGGTGAACGCAATGCTCTCAGGATTTGTATGGAGCCACTTGGGTGTGTCTGAAGAAGGCGGGATCATATGCTTAGAATTGGTCCTCTGTTCTCTTGGAAATTCTCACAGGAAGGAGTCCTGCACTGTGCTTCTCTTAAGTCTAAGGATGAGCTAACCTGGGCTGCTCAGAAGCTCTGAAACTCTGCGTTCTCATTCAGGTCATAAGACAAAATAGAATCATTGAAATACCACCTGCGTCTAAAAAGCTTGTATTCCCTATGGCAGTCAGTTCTCACACATTGAAGTTAGTTCCCTATTTTTCTAAGCCGATCTGGTCATTTCTCATACAGTATATAGTAATTTAAGGTGACAGTGTGTACATTTAAATAGTGGAATAAATTTCTGTTCCATTTTTCTTATATAAGTAGCACACTTCATCAATTTTCTTATAAGAATGGCATGAAAAATTAATTCAATTTTAATCTTCTGTTTGGTCCTTTAAACTAGGCATAGGTATGAATAGAAGAATATTTATATCATTGGTATCAATATTTTTCAATATTTCTTATATATTATAGGTACATAAATAGCATCATTTTAATAGTATCTTGTATAGTCTATTAGTTAGCTTTTGCCTTGCAATATACTATAAAAACCTCAGTGATATACAACAAAAGCAAGTATTTCTTATGCACTAACAGAATCTGTCCTGCCCAGGAGAAAGGCCTTTCACTGCTTCATTGCTGCTGGCTTCGCTCGCTTGGTTGTGTATCTATGCAGTTTGGCTGGTGCAGCCCAGTGGTGTGTATCTCATCTGCTGTAGGCTGATCTTCTCAGGGCCCTGATGTTTGTGCAAAGGAATAGACCCAAGTGTGACTATCTCCAAGAATTTATCTTCTCTGCCTTCCTTTTGGTTTAGCAAGTCCGTGGTAAAGCTCAAAATAAAATTGTGGCAGGAGCCTGTAAATGTGGAGAAAGCACTGAGTGGCTGCGTGGGGAAAAGGATGTGGACCCATGAGTGTAAAGAACTGAGGTCAACTCTCCACCAGTTATGCACAGTATGGTGTAAGACCTGGTTAACTTTGACTGCCAACAGGACACAACTCAGAGTTATCTGAGAAGAGACTCACTCACATATTTACCTAGATCAGATTGCCCATATGCACACATGCAGGGATTGTTTGGGCTCTTAATGAATGTGGGGGCAGGGGCTGTGGATGCACCATCAGAGAGACAAGTTGTTCTGAACTGTGTAATAAAGTTAGCTGAGCATAAGCTTGCCTGTCAACCAACAAGCAGTGTCCTCCATGCCTCCTGCTGCTCTTCACTTACTATGACATGAGTTTCTTTGTCACATTTGATCACCATCATCTGTGGAATAGCAAGCAGGGCTTCCTTCACATTCCTGCCTGAAGTTCATGTCTTGACTTCTCTCCATGATGGACTTTGATCTAAAATCTTAAGCCAAATAAATACATGGTTCAGTGGCCCTTGTACAGAAATAGTAACTCAGTCCTGCTATTAAATCCAAACTGTTATCCTGCAAACTACCGAGTTCTTGAAGATGCTATTGTAACTTTATTAACAATTCATTACCTTACATTTGCTCTAAAATGGGATATTCTAGATCAAATAATAGTCATATCAAAACCTGAGCACACTGGAAGACTTCACAAATCACAGAACAACAAATGCTGACAAGATGGTGCAGGCAGGAAGATTGCTACAGTCTTTAAAACTTAGTAACAATCCAGTGACTTTCTCTATAGTTACGCTTACTGCAGTTTGTCAAGAACCAAGCAGAGGTGACAAGGCCCCTGCTTGCTTACTGATAACAGGGTTATTCAACAATAAAGAGAACCTTTGCTATCTTATTTCAAGTGAAACTGGTATGGTTTGTTTCAGTGTGGAGTAATCATAACCCAAACTGCTCTCGCTTGGACAATCGCCTTGCTCAGTTAGCTGGCCACACACCTCATTTGATTGTTGAAGCCCCTGGATGTGTGCAGCAAGTAAGAGCTGACGTCTTATCTATCAGCAGAAGCTGCCTGATAAACAGCAAGACTGAATAATTTATAAGGTAGCAGTATGGGAAGTGGCATTTCACACTTCGTTCCACACAAAATGTCACATGAATTCCAAACAGGCTAAACAGTTCAGTGAGACACAGAAGCCTGAAAGCATAAACGAGAGAATGGGAAGACAGGGTCCTATGATGCAGTAGTTGTGATGTTACTCAGGAATTCTGATACAAATATGGTTCTTCACTTATTCAATGTGAAATCAAATTAGAGTTTCTCAAATCTATGTTAATAAATAATTATTATACACATGGAAATAGCATCAATGAGGCAAACAAGCTTAAGTTTTCTTCCACTCAATTTCAGTCAATTTATAGTAAATGAGTACTGAAAACTAGATTTTTTTTTCATTTTAAAACCACGCAGCAAGCCTCACTTGAAGAGAACCAAAATCTGCATTATTATGCATCATATTGCATAGTTAACATTAATCTCCTAATCAGAAAATCTAATCAAAATGGGTCTGGAGTTGCAAATCAACAAGCCATTACCAGTTTTTCATTGCTAAAGGCTACAGGAAGATTAAACCAAAGACAGAAGGTCAAGCTCCCAAAAGCAAGACTGCATTCTCATTTAATTTGATGATTAATATTTAGTAAGTTGACTTATTAAAGTCTTAAGGCTGTTATTTAATTGGCTTATAGTAATATATCAGCTTTAAAGAAACCTAGGTCCATAACAAAATCTGTTAGCTATATTTATATATAAAATAATGAGCATAAAAATTGTGGTGATGTGAATGAGAACAGCTCCCATAGGCTCAATTGAATACTTGGTCTCCAGTTGGTAGAACTGTTTGGGAAGGGTTAGGAGGTGTGGCCTGGTTGTAGGAGATGTGTCACTGGGATGGGCATTGAGGTTCCAAAAGCCCGTACCAAGCCCAGGTGTGTTCTCTCTCTCTCTCTCTCTCTCTCTCTCTCTCTCTCTCATTTTTGCTCTTGTTCTCTGCCTCCAACTTGCCTACAAGACATAAGCTCTCAGCTACTGTTCTAGTACCATGTCTGCTGCCATGATCCCCATCATTATGGTTATGAATTCACCATTTGAAACTGTAAGCAAGATCTGATTAAATGTTTTTTTTTATTTTTTTGCTTTTTGTTTTTGTAAGTTGCTTTGATCATGGTATCTCTTCACAGCAATAGAATGATAACTAAGCCACATGGATTGGAAACATATGAGGCCATTGTTTTGTGTTCAAAGACTAATTATTGAACCCAGGATGGAGAGGGTACAGGTAAAGGGCATGAGAATTAGATCTACTAAAATGGGTGTTCTTTGGTGTCAACTACTACTTGATAGGAGTCCAGGTAGCATGGACTTTATATGTGATCATAAAGTTAGTTACTTTTCTTCAGTCTTCCCTACCTTCTCCTCTTTGCCAATTACAGATGATTTTACTGGCCAACTCACCTCTCTGCCACCACCTCCTCATACCCACTGACACCATTTGCACTATAGAAGCATCTTTTTAAATAGTGTCTTAGAAACCAGCCTACATTGCTAACTCCTCCTAAATGTCCTTGTTTGTATGTTCTTCATAAATAGTTACTTGTTGTGTAAGACTATAAACTAAGGCAAACTCTCTAATTCAAAGTATAAAATGTAGCTGGGCGGTGGAGGCGCACGCCTTTAATCCCAGCACTCGGGAGGCAGAGGCAGGCGGATCTCTGTGAGTTCAAGGCCAGCCTGGTCTACAAGAGCTAGTTCCAGGACAGGCTCCAAAGCTACAGAGAAATCCTGTCTCGAAAAAACCAAAAAAAAAAAAAAAACAACAACAACAACAACAAAAAAAAAACACCAAGTATAAGATGCTTACCGAAGGGAGCACACATTGCCCACATTCACAGAACCAGGAAGTAGATCTGGAACCCTTGCCATCCTTCCCCATCATATGTGTTTACACAAGCAGTGATATTGCCGTCCTTCCCTATCATGTCTTTACACAAACAGTGATATTATGATCACAAGTGGATGTGTCCATCTCACATGAGACTTAGGTACTTTGAGAACACATCTGGGCTGTGTCCTATACATCTTTGTGCTATTAGAATCATGCCCCTAAATAACTACCTGATAAATAGTTTTGGAAAAAATTGTAGTTTGAAGTGTAAGGATCCATGATAAATGTAGCTCACAGACAATATATCAAGATGAAATATTTAATAAAGGAATGTCTGTAGAAGCCTTGGGAAGACTTTTTCAGTCTTGGCAAATATGGACAGCAACGTAATAGAGATTTGTCATCAATGGAAATCTTCATTAGCTTCTGGTTTAGTTGAACAGGGAGAAGACAGTGTTGTTTTAGTGGAGAGCAAGAGATTGCTGGTAGTGACTTGTTATCATAGAGGAAGGGACTTTCTGACAGGTGTGGGAGAAATGGAGGAACTATAGGTGGTCCTATCTTCCCCTTGGATTTAGCTGATTGGTATTTAGAGAGCAGAATGGGACAAACATTAGTTCATGACTTCTCATTGACTACCAGAATTCTGTACTCATTCTAGTGATTTGAATAAGAATGGCCACCACAGGCTCGTATATTTGAATACACTACTTGAGAAGGATTAGGAAGTGTGGCCTTTTTGAAGTATGTGTGGCTTTATTGGTGGAAGTGTGTCACCGAGGGTGGGATTTGCAGTTTCAAAAGCCTAAGGCACATCCAATGGCTTTCTCTTCCTGCTGCATGTGGTTCAGAATATAGGATTCTCAGTTCTGCCATGATGGCTATGCTTCTGAAACTGTAATCAAGGCCCAATTAAATACTTCCTTTTAGAAGAATTGCCATGGTCATAGTGTCCGTTTATAACAATAGAACACTGACTGAGACACACATGGAACATGCTTAGTATAATCTGAAAACAGAAAAAGGGGCACCAGATGGCAAAAAAGCAAGGAACAGCAGACAACAGATATCACTGTGATAGTCTCTTCTCTACTCAAATGGATGCAATGGACTTCACAAATAGAATATGAATTCAAAATATCATTAATAAAAAATCAATAAATGAACAAAACAAATATTATTTGTTAAGAATTTTACACATGCATATATTTTTGATAAAATGTACCCTTCCTTATCCTTCCTCCACTTTCTCTCCTGCTCTACCTTTTCTGAATTAACTTTATGTGCTCATTTGAAACTGACTGACTCCACTTAATACTGCTCATATGTCAGGGATGTAGGGCCATCATTCCTTAGAAAATCAAAAATGCTTTTCCCCAGAAGCCAGCAATCGCCTATAGCTGCTAAGACCAGGGCTTCATGAGAACACACTTATCTATACTGAGATTAGCTAGCTGACCTTTCTGCAGGTCTTGTGCATTAAGTCACAGCAGCATGAAGTCACTACATGAAGTCATGTGTGACATGACCCTGTTATGTTCAGCAAATACTGTTTGCTAGCAGTATATTTTTCTAAACCAAATATAGGACTTTTGATTGATGGCATGGGACACAAGTCCATGCTTCTGGGTCTCTGTTATATTATTTGAGATTTTATAGTGTTTCTTGCTTTATCCAGTCATCTTTGGAGACTGGGTAAGAAACCATGCATCTTTCAAGGCCACTCACCTCTTCATGGCATGAAGATGCTCAAATCCAAAGCCATAGATCTGCTTGTCTGCTTTCAACACATTGAGCTTTCCTGGTGCGCTATTATTAAGAGATTTCTGAGAGCAGATGACACAGTTATCATTTGGGAGCATTTGCTTTGGTTGTGCTGGTGTTGATCTATTTCAGTCTCATATTTCTACACAAGCTTCTTTCATGCACTGAGGGGTGAGAATAAAAACTGATTAATTGATCAAGTCCATTTTCTGTCCCTCCCTAACTTGAACAGGTTTGAAACATCTAAAGCTTCTCTGGGAAAGTTATCCCTGTCTCACCCTCTTGAGCTTTTTTCCAAATGCTCTGTTTCTTCTAATTGCCCTTTTGTCTCATCAGGACTCTTTTCCATTTTACCCCCTGCTCTATCTACCCATAATGCCTTCAATTACACAGCAGCTAAGATTTTCAGGGTTTGTCTAGCCACCATATCATTCTGAGCTGGAAATCTTGGTTTTTCTTTTTCCTTTTGGTTAATCTGAGTTTTCAAAGTAAGTGTGGAAGGATGTGTGTTTCTCCATTGTCTTTGTGGCCTCCCACAGTGACATCATTGATGGCATGAGGGCATTGTTTAGGCAGATCCCTACCATGGTGGAACTCACTCAATCCTCCCCTCTGCAGTGAGTGTTCTGTGGCAGGGATTATACCAAAATACCCTGCTCTCTGCTTTATTTTTACACACGAAATACTGCTCAGACATTTTTTAGTAAAGTTGGAGTTTGGGGTAATTTTAAATTGCCTGTAGGGAAGAAGTTAGCTGTCAGAGCTCTCAGCTGCTCCTTTCAAACAAAGTCTTTAGGACAGAGAAGATGTCTTGAAGTAAATGTAGTACATTATTACACATCCAGTAGGTGATTAATTATAATATTAAATGGCTGTGCAGGGCAACCAGTGGTGCTGGTGCTTTTGCAAGCAGATTTTGCACATCCACCAAAGGGCATAATATTATTGTGTGAAAATATTAGTCTTAGAGGACCCATATTCCACTCATACTTTACTCTTTGTAATTATTCTGGAAACTTCTGCACTGATGAGATTTCTTTTAATTTTAAGTATCTAGAGATCACCAATCATGCTACTTTATTTATGATGGAAAGTTCACAACTTCTCTCACATGAATAAGCATGATGTGCTTGTTAATTCATTGGCCTTCGTCGTTGGCATTGCGGTTGGTCATCATGTTGGCAGCCTCCTAACCCGATGAACACACCCTCACTCTCTTAGGGACAGAGGAAAATAGCTTATTCAAAGTACATGCTATTCACATCTGCTGTTGTCAAGAAAATCGTGAGTAAGGGACTTCAAGACAGAGTCTGCACTGACCCTGATCAGAGCAGACACTGCCTAGGACCCTGTAAGCGTGAGAAGATGCCTGCAGCAGGAGATTTCAGTCTCAAAACCAGAGAGATCTTGGAAGCACCCAGAGCAGTGCTACCACCCTACTCATACAAAACAAGTAAAATCAAAACCCCCACAAACTGTAAAGACAAGCGCACATATAGTATAAGAAAGGAACGAAAATGAATCACTTTTTGCCTGCAAGGAAGGGCAGACTATTCTAACATCAAAGGGTTCTAGAGGAGGTGAGGACAAATTCCTCCCTATACAGGGGGGCTGAAGGAGAATTAGATGAATGATGTTTGATAAGATGGAATTTGAAGGAACCTAGGTATTTAATTCTTGTTCTTGGTCAAATGATTATAAAATAAGGGGGCAAATTGTGTTATTGTGGAAAAGCTTAAGAAGGGAGACAGCCTTGGGAAAGAAACTAGTTTTCACTTAGCAGAAGGCAACCGGGACTATTTTGAAGGAAAAACAAGCAAACAAAGGCTGTTTCACACTTCCCTTTCCAGAAGACGATACAAACGTGGGAGTGAGGAAGCCGAAGCCTAGCAGCACTGACAGAAGTTCTCTTTCCTTACAACACTGAAGAATTTGGAGGCGACAAAGGCAGGCGGGGACAAGGAAGCACTTCTACCCATGGAACTCGGGCAACAGCTTCAGGCTGTTCTGAAGGGCGCCCTGAGTCTCCAGTGCACGGGCACCAAGGGAAGGGCAGGGACATTCCGAGTGTTAAGCAGAAATTTCCCCTGAACATGTAGCTTCCTATGGAAAAGTCCACACTTAATACATATACTAGAGACCAGAAAAGAACAATGGTGGCTATAGAAAGGTACACTCTGGGCCACACTGAATGAGCCGTAAGGTGCCTGGTGAGTCTGCATTTCATTTCTGATGACCTATGCTGTAGAGTTATATGTCCATTTGACACAGCTAGAATCACTTTACCAGGAGGAACCTCAATTGCGAAAATGTTCCCACCATATTGACCTGTGAAAAATCTTTGGTGCATTTTCTTGATTGATGATTGATGTAGGAGGGTCCAGCCCACTACGCGCAGTACCACATCTGGACTACTAGTCCTGGCTGCTATAAAAATAGCAGGTTTTGCTAGCAACGGGGCACTACATGTCCTCTGCATCCGTTTCTTCCTCCAGATTCCTGTCCTGACTTTGCTTAGTGATGGGCTATTCACTGTGAGGTGAAATAAACCCCTTCTTTCTCCAGTTGCTTGGGGACATGATCTTTATCATGATATCAATAGGAACCCTAACTAAAGCATGATCTTTATCATGATATCAATAGGAACCCTAACTAAAGCATGGTCTTTATCATGATATCAATAGGAACCCTAACTAAAGCATGGTCTTTATCATGATATCAATAGGAACCCTAACTAAAGCATG
>PVIU01034222.1:0-11559 GCA_004026605.1 Ondatra zibethicus | reverse complement strand
TATGTGTGCATGCTTACTTTGTTTCATGTGTGCAGCTGCAGGGGATGGTGAGGGAACTAGGTGACAGAGATGTAAGTGAACAACAGTCAGCCTCTTTCCTGATTTCCACAGAGAACTGGCTACTAGGAGAGAACGTTTTTCCTATGACACTGTGGTTGCCATGACAATGGGGTCAAGCCATTCTTTCCTGGTTACAGATACATTGGCAAAGGATACTCACAGAGTGGAGAGGTGGGATCACTAGACAGACACTCGAGGCTCATAGGTAGGTACCTGCAGCCATCCTGAGTGAATGTGAGCTGAGCCTGTGAGTGTGCCGTGGGTACGTGCTGGCTCTTTCATGGGACAGGAAAGGTTCTGGCTACTACTGTTTGAAGCAAAGCCCAAGGACTGGCTGCTGAGCCAGCCCTGTCCCTTTGTCCTCGGGTGACACCGCGTTGGTGCCAGCTTTATCCTTTCAGGCCGTGAAAGCATAGATCACCGACCTACATAAATGGATGCCTCGTCGCTGTTTGGCAATGATTGTCACATGTGCTCTTGACAGAATGGCCATGTTCATGCGACGGCACCTTACCCGAGATAGTTGTAGCTTGTGTTGTCTGAGAGAGAGAAGCTGGAAGGCATTTAAGGAGGAGGTAAACGTGGACGAGGATCAAAAGGGAAGTAAACAGGAGCTTCTGAGAGGCATAAAAAGGCTGCCTCCCATCAGTACACTTCAGGTGTCAGTGACATCAAGCAATGACATGTCCCCTTCCTCGGGCTTCTACCTCTGGAAGAGAATGATGTAGGTAGGGAAAATAGTGTTACTGAGACATATAGGCCCATGAATGGTAGGTGAGGAGACAGGGTTTTCTTGTCAGAACTTACTGAACAGGGGCAGTGGCAGTTAAAGTCATAGGAGAGACTGAATATGCAGGTAGAATATTTCATGACAATGAGGCACGTCTGTTCCTGGCAGCACCAATCTACTTCAAGAGGAAGATGGGCATCGAGGAGGCTCCTTATGGAATTTGATAGCCATTTGGGCAAGAAACTGCCTGGACTGTCACATAAACTGGACATGAAGAACCCACAGAGAGAGGACTGCTGAACTTGCGTAAAGGTGAGATGATCCTTCGGGGTTCCTGATTCATGAAAGAGTCTGCGAGACATTCTGCAGGATACAGAAGGAAGTGGTTAAACTGTCTTTGAAATTTCCTGCTTCTTGGGAAAGTCTGCTGAATACTGTGGACCTGTAGGCTGAAGATGGATGTCCCAACGGTACAGAGGAACTTTGGGTGACTGTCCAGGCAGCGAGATGTCTTTGTAATTTCTAGAGTTTTGGAAGTTACCTACTTCTCATTTACTTAGGTAATATTATATCCTTCTGGAGTCTTTGATGGAGTTGAAGAATACATAGATAGTTATAGTTATCATTTTCCTTTGTTATGATAAAAGATAAAATAGATATAAATATTGTAACTATAATTCTTACTTGATAACTCTTTTGTTATATGTAATTTTACTATGTCAAAATGAAAGCCTTTCTTTTTTTGTTTAAACAGAAAAAGGGGAAATGGTGTAGGAGGTCCTTCTGTTTGTGTATTGCTTTCATTGGTTGAATAAAGAGACTGCCTTGGCCTTTTGATAGGGCAGCCGTTAGGTGGGCAGAGTAGACAGAACGGAATGCTGGGAGAGAGCAATGTGGCAGATGGCATGTTTCTCCTGCCCAAGACGGACGCTGGTTAGACTCATGCTGGTAAGCCACGTCCTCATGCTGAACACAGATTAATAGAAATTGGTTAATCAAGATGTGAGAGTTATCCAATAAGAGGCTAGAGCTAATGGGCCAGACAGTGTTTAAATGAATACAGTTTCTGTGTAATTATTTTGGGTGTAAGCTAGCCGGGCGGGACACAGCCAAGGGTGGCTGGGACGACAAGCAGCCCGCTCACCACTTACTACAATTTTCTAGATATATAGAGATATATTTCAGTTAGATAGGCATTCTTCATATCTTTCAAAGACTACAAAATATGGCATTTAATGTTTTAATAACTTAGGGCTTTTCATGACAATGAGACACATTTGCTCCTAGCACACCAAGCTACTTCAAGAAAAAGATGGGCATTGAAGAGGCTCCTTATGGAGTTGATTAGCCATTTAGACAAGAAACTGCTCTTGCCTGGACTGTTGCATAAACTGGACATAAAAAACCCACAGAGAGAGGACTGCTAAACTGGCCTAAAGGTGAGATGATCCTTCAAGGTTCCTGATTCATAAAAGTGTCCACGAGACATTCTGCAGGATAAAAAAAAAAAAAAAGTGACTAAACTGTCTTTAAAATTTCCTGCTTCATGAAAATGTCTACTAAATACTATGGGCCTGTAGGCTAAAGATGGATGCCCCAACGATAAAAAAAACTTTGGGTAACTGTCCAGGCAGTGAGATGTCTCTGCCATTTCTAGAGTTTTAGAAGTTGCTTACTTCTTGTTTACTTAGGTAATATTTTATACTTCTGGAGTCTTTAATGGAGATAAAAATAGATAAATATTTATAGTTATAGTTTTCCATTGTTATAATAAAAGATAAAATAGTTCTAAATATTGTAACTGTAATTCTTACTTAATAACTATTTTGTTATATGTAATTTTACTATGTTAAAATAAAAGACTTTCTTTTTGGTTTAAACAAAAAAAGGATAAATGATGTAGGAGGTCCTTCTGTTTGTGTGTTGCTTTCATTGGTTGAATAAAGAGAATTCTACTTCGCTCTTACCCACCTTCCTCCCTTCCCCTCCCCTCTACTGCCTCTCAGCCTACTTCTTGGACCCCCTCTACACACTGGACTTACCCCTCCCAATCTTCCCCCATCTCCTCCCACAGCAGATCTCACCATAACACTGCCCTTCTCTACTCCCTCCAGGAGGTAGCAGGAGCCAATGGCATTATTAAAGTTCATGTTCCTGTCTCTCTTCTGGATCTCTCTCAGATAGAAAAGTGGCTGGATTCCTTCTCTGCTAATCCTTCTGTTTATATTAACGAGTTTCACTATCTGCCCCAGTCCTACAATCTTACCTGGCCTGGTTTCTATGTCATCCAGACCTCTACTCTCACTCCTGAAGAGCAAAGTAGAATTCAGGCAGCAGCTAGATAGTACACAGATCAGACCCACCTAGTAGACAATACAGTCCCTGTGGGGAAATTGGCAGTGCCAGCCACAGAATCATACTGGGATTATCAACCAGGACAAAATGGCTGACAGAGGTAGGACATCATGGTCCACTGCCTCCTTCAGGATATGAAGATAGTCTCAGAAAAAGTTGTTAACTTTGACAAACTCCAGGAAATCACACAGCTAGCTGATGAAAAACCAGACATTTTTAAAACCGATTACAAGAGACCATGGTTCAGCATATTAGATTGGACCCAGCCTCCCCAGCAGAAGCCATGGTCCTGGCTACCCATTTCATTTCTCAGTCAGCACCAGGTATTAGAAAAAAATTAAAAGGCTGAGGAAAGTCCCCAAACCCCCATACAGGAATTGGTGAAAATGGCCTTTAAAGTTTTTAATGCCCGAGAAGAGGCAGCTGAGTCCTCCCAAGAGACAAGGCCGCAACAGGTGGCAAGGTTCTAATCCCAAGCCCTAGCAGCTGCCCTGAGGCCACAGGGACCCCCAGAGGGAGACAAGGGAAGTCGACCATGAGGTTCCATCCAGCTGGAGCTCAACCTAAGTCAGCCTTGCCAGGAGCCTGCTACAAATAGGCCTTAATGGCCATTTGGCACAATATTGCTCTGGGTCTCTGCTGCCTATGAGGCCATGCCCTGTCTGCCAGCAGCCTGGACACTGGAAATCAAAATGCCCCTGTGCGGGCGAGTCCTCTATGCCACACCACAAAGGTCCAGCCTCATCAACACCAGCAAGTGAGACTGTACCAGTTTTCGAACTACTCAGCCTGGTGACGGATTGACGCAGCCCAGACTTGCTGACTCCCATCGCTCTCTCATTCTTTCCTAGTCATACCTGCTTGCCTTGTACCTCTACTTGGTTGAGATGTTCTCAGCCGCTTCAGGACCACTTTGGCCCCCACACACTCTCCTGAGTCACACTTTCTTCTCACCTTAGTAGCCTCACCGGTTCCTATCCCAGACTGTCCTGTCCCTACCCTCCCTGATCCAGTAGATCCAAAAGTATGGGACACTACTACTCCTACAATTGCTACTAACCACCAGCCAGTCCTAGTTAACCTTAAAGACACTTCGTCCTTCCCTTCCAGACCCCAGTGTCCTATTTCTGAAACCCACCACCAAGGTCTTAAGCCTATTCCCACCAGCCTCCTATCTCAAGGACTTTTAATTCCTCTCGACTCACCCTGCAACACTCCCATCCTTCCCGTGTGTATGCCTTCTGATGCTTACTCCTTGGTTCAAGACCTCCACCTCATAAATGAGGTGGTCATTCCAGTTCACCCAGTGGTTAACAACCCTTACAATTTCCTGTCTAATGTCCTTCCTGCCACCTCTTACTTTACTGTTCTGTACCTAAAAGATGCCTTTTTACTGTCCCTTTACACCCTGACTCATACTTCCTCTTTGTCTTCAACTGGGAGGACCCTGACTCCCAATCCTCCAGACAGCTTACGTGGACTGTTTTCTCCCTCAGGGATTTTGGGACAGCCCCCATTTCTTTGGCCAAACTCTGGCTTGACATCTCTCAAACTTTGACCCAGGTCCTAGCACACTCCTCCAGTATGTTGATGATCTCCTTCTCTGCAGTCCCACATTGCCTCTGTCCTGACAGGCCACCTCTGCACTCCTGAGCTTCCTCAGATTCTGAGATATTGAGCCTGACCAGCTAAAGCTCAGCTGTGTTCTCCCACACTGGTATATTTGGGTGTTCAACTTAACCCAGGGTCTAAGACCCTCACCTCTGACAGAGTCCAGACCCTGTGGGATTTACAACCCCAACCACAGGGGCTTAGATTCTTTTATTTTTGGGCCTGTTAGGGTTCTTCCATTATTGGATCCCTAACTTTGCCATTACAGCCAAGCCTCTGTACCAGGCAGCCAGAGAGATGCCCATGGGAACTCTCGCCCACCCGGCCATTGTCCACTGTCACTTCTTTCTACTGAGAGATTCCCTTCTAATAGCTCCTGCTCTTGCTCTTCCAGACCGCATGAAACCTTACCACATTTATACAGGTGATAGGTCAGAAGTGGCCACAGAAGTTCTAACCAAACAGGTTGGGCCTTCAAATCGGGCTGTCGCCTTTTTATATATACAGCTGGATTTCACTGTCTGTGGATGGCAACCATGCCTGAGAGCCCTGGCAGCAGCAGCTGAACTCACTCGGGAGGCCCTCAAGATCACCCTGTCCAGGCCAATCATGATATATTCCACTCATTGCCTCTCAGACCTTCTGAATCATTCCTCTCTCTCTCTCTCTCTCTCTCTCTCTCTCTCTCTCTCTCTCTCTCTCTCCTTGATCCTTCGTGAGTCCAGGATTTTCACTTACTGTTTCTACAAAACCCCCAAATTACTTTGGCTTCCAGTCTTGCCCTAAATCCTGCAACTCTCCTTCCTGTTCCTTCCCCCTCTGGTACCTCCTCTCACTCTTCCCCAGAGGCTGTAGAAGCCTTAAGCTCACCTCGGCATGCAGGCTGGTTCTTCTGGACCAGCCACTTAAAACTCTCCAACTCACCCTGTTTGTTGATGGAAGTTCCCTTATAGATAAATCAGGAAACTGCCAGTCAGCATATGCAGTGGTCACTTCCACTAACACAGTTAAAGCAACCCGCCTGCCAATGGGAACCTCCTCACAAAAGACCAAATTAATTGCCTTCACTAGAGCACTTCAGATAGTCAAGGGCCAAGGGACTAATATTTAAACAGACTCTAAATATGCCTTCTTAATAGCCCATACCCATTCTACAATCTGGAAAGAAAAGGGCTTCCTTACTACCAATGGCACTCCCATAGTTAACGGACCCCATACAGCCAACCTCTTGGAGGCCTTCCAGGTCCCTGTGAAAGTAGCCAGAATTCACTGTCAGGGACACCAATCCTCCAAGGACCCAGTGACCTTAGGCAATGCCAAGGTTGACTCAGTGGCCTTGGAGCTGGCTTCCAGCTCCTCTGATTCCACAGAACATATTTTGTTCTTGACTCCCTCCTATCAGCCTTGTTACAAACCAGAAGAGAGGGACGAGCTCATAAAAAAGGGGGCCACCAAAACAAAAGATTGATGGTTCTACTTAAGTAACTGTCTCATCCTTCCTCAAGACCAGGCATAGTCAATCATTTCAGACATCCACCACACCTTACACATAGGTCCTAAAGCTTTGTTCCATTTCTTAGAGCCTCTGTTTGACCCCACCCATCTCTAAGATCATATTTCACAGGTTCACCCCTCCTGCCAGACAAGTGCCCAGGCCAGTCCGTAGGTGGGTCTCCATATACGTCTCTGCATGAGCTTCATGGACATCAACCAGGCAAAGATTGACAGGTTAATTTCACCCATATGCGTACTTATAAAAAAGCTCCGTTATCATCTAACACTTGTGGACACTTTTACAGGGTGGATAGAAGTGTTTCCGGTCTCCAGGGAAACAGCAGATATGGTGGCTCAGGTGCTCCCAGACCACATCATTCCTCGGTTTGGCATCCCACAGACCATCCAGATGGACAATAGGCCAGCCTTCGCTTCCAGGGTCATGGAGCTCATGTCAGAAGCTCTCAACATCTCCTGGAAATTCCACACCCCCTACCATCCACAATCCTCAGGAAAGGTGGAGAGGGCCAATGGATTCATCAAACAACAACTAATCAAGCTCTCCATTGAAGTCAGGTCATCTTGGCCCTCCCTTCTCCCCAATGCCCTTACCTACCTCTGGGCCACCCCACATTCCCCTATGGGTCTGAGCCCTTTTGAGCTCCTTTATGGCAGGCCCTTCCTCCACTGGTGTGATATCTACTCTACCTCTCCCTTCTGAGGTCCCTTCTCCATTCACATGCTGACAGCTGTCTCCATGCCCCCACACCAGCATACCCAAATGCCCCTGAAACTGTCCCTACTCTCACCAGGGGACAGAGTACTCCTCAAAAAGCTAGTTCCTAGGTCTCTTGAACCTCGATGGACAGGACCTCACACGGTAATCTTCACCACCCCCTCGGTTGCCAAGCTTCTGAGACACCCATGCTGGTACCATCTCTACAGGCTCAAGTGGGTACCTATTCAGGATACTTGATCTGTCCAGCAGTTAGGACCTTCCACCCTCCGGTTTTCCAAGATGCCACAATAAAGGGCCTATCTGCTCCTTGTCCTGGCATACTCATCTTTGTTGGTACAAACAAGACAGGTAATAACAATATTTTTTCTCCTAACTACCTGCCTTCTTATGTCCCTCAAGAAACAGCTGCCTGAGGTCTCCAGGATGAGAGTAAACTGGATGCCTCTCCAGCCACACCTCTCCCTGAGTGTGAGCCCACCAACTCCCAACTCTCCTCTACCCCACATCACCAATGCCTGCAGGAAGTATCCAAACTTGAGCCAGCAACCCTTTATCCAAAGTCTGGAATGTTTAGTTGGGGGCTTCACCCCAGCCCCCTGGCATCTGTTTTGGAATACTGAGCAGAAAACTCCATTTCAAGTCGCCTCCCCTGGGAGTTGCCTCATTCCAAACTCCACCTGCAAGAAAACCCACCAAGAAGTGACTCCTCCCCAGAAATGCTCGAGACCACTCCCGCAGGTTATTTAAACTGCCGCCCTCCCCCCAGAGAACAAACACGTGGTCTTCCCTTTTCCCTCTCTGGTGGTTATTCTGGTTCTCTTTTCTCCCTCTCCATGTTTTCCCGGGGTCCACCCAGGAACCCTGGTTTCCATTAAACCCGGTTATTTTTTTTAAAATTCAATCTGATTTGGTCTAATTTGAATTTTTGTGTCAGCAGAGACTCTTATTGTACAGCAGAAAAACTTAACAGCCTCTACTTTCCAGGTCACTTTCACACTGTGAAATTCCATATTCATCACTGCCCCCACGGAGTAAGTCTGCTATAGAGATCAGTGGTATGGCTCTTGTCAAACATGTAAGAAGGCCTAGGCTCCTGTCCTACCACTATCAAAAGTGTGGGTCATGTGCCTCATGTGCAAATATGTTCTCAGTTTTAGAGGTCCCAACTAATTAACTTCCCTGGAGTTTCACATTCTGATTCTACATGCTTTAAAAATTGGCAGTTTCCTCCTGTGGACTCCCAATTCCTTCCACAGCTCCTGTTCCTCATATTTCCAAAAGAAAAGCATACTTCTCACTTACTGTGTAATATGTACCTTGAAGTGCTTTATTGCATCAGTCCAGGACTTGAAAAACAAAAAGGTAAGCAGAGGTTGTGCTTACGTTTCCATACCAGCCCAGACCTGAATAATCACACAGAAACTCTATTAATTACAACACTCTTTGGCCAATAGTTTAGGTGTATTTCTACCTATCTCATATCTTAAATTAACCCATTTCTGTTATTTTATATTTTACCTCATGGCTAGTGGTTTGCTACCTCTTGCTTCTTAGGCAGCTACATGGAATCTGTCTTCTTTAGCAGCTACATGGTGTCTCTCTGGCTCAACCTACTCTCTCTATATATCTCTTCCAGTCTGGCTATTCTGCCCTGTCATAGGCCAAAGCAGCTTTATTCATTAGCCAATAAAAGCAACATATATCAAGGACATCCCACATCATCTCCCCTTTCTGTCTAAACAAAAAGAAAGTTTTAACTTTAATACAGTAAAATTACATGTAACAAAACAGGTATCAAGAAGAATTAGGGTGACAATATTTCTTTGTGAATCTAAAGTTTTATATCTAATTTATCTTTTATTATAATTAAGGAAAACTATATTCCTATTTGTCTTCAATTTCAGCAAAGACCCCAGAAGGACATAATATTACTTAAATAAACAGAAATTTCATTGTAAGCAACTTGCAAAACTCTAGAGCTGAAAAACACATCTTGCTGCTTGGACAGTCAACCAAAGTTCTTCTATCACATTGGGGCATCCATCTTCACCCTACAGGCCCATAGTACAGACTTTTACATGAAGCAGGAAATTTGAAGATCTGTTCTGTCTTGTAATGGCAAAGTGCATCAGTTGGTTTCTTCTGTGTCCTGTAGAATGTCTGGCAGACACTTTCATGAAGCAGGTACCCTGAAGGACTGTCTCACCTTCTTTAGTCAAGTTCACCAGTCATTTTTCTGTAGGTTCTGCATGTCCAGTTTATAGAGCATACCATCAAGCATTCCAGGCAAGAACAGTTTCTTGTACAAATGTCTAGCCTTGTCACACTGAAGGCAAATTCCATGACGAGTTTCTTCAATGCCTATCAACTTCTCTGAAGCAATTGGTGCTGTAAGAAGCAGACATGTCTCAGTATTGAGAAAAGTCTAAGTTCTTAAAACATTTTAAATGCCATATTCTGTAGGTCTTTAAAGTGTTGAAGATTATCTATCTAACTGAACTATATCGCTATATATCTAGAAAACCTGACTAATATGACTACAAGTTTGACTATTATAAATGGCTATTAATCTGTAATTTTTAATTGTACATTACTTTTTTAAATGAGCTGCACAAACACAATACTTTAAACAAGAGCAGAAATACATATATACAGTGTAACAAAGTCGACCTTAAATTTGTATCAATAGACCAAGGTCCATACCAATGCAAAGTATTCATCTCTATATCATATCCCCCTTCAAATGAAAATAAACATTTATAAACAAGCATTTTGGTAATCTGGGAGTTGTTTTCTCCAAACTGCTTCCTGCTGTTTGTTGGGCAAAGTATTTTTAGGATTTATGGAGACCTTTCAGGTGTCTATGTTCCATCACACTACATTAGCCTGGAAGGAATTTAAGGTTCTCATCTTCTGTGGGAACAAAAGTAGAATCTCTTTTCCAAAGTAACATATCCTTAGACTCAAATTTTGAGGTCAAAATAACTTTAAAATATATATGTTGATTTAGCTTAGCAGCCAATAGAATGAAATATCTCTTGCTGTTAGTTTATTCACAGTCAAAAATTTAAAGAAAACACAACAGTATACATAATCCAGACTCTCTGTGTATTTTCCAAACTTACATGGCTTTTTTACTCTTACTTTTTAATATTTATTTTATTATCTTTTCTCCTTAAATCTATGACTGTCTGTACTATTTATATTATTTAACTATCTGTACTCTTTTCCCTCTCTTTCCCAAGCCTATGTATGTTGTTAAACACACTGTGACCCATTCAGAGGTTCATTTTTGTCTGAGTCTGTCTTTATTGCATAGCTGTAATCATTTTCTGACAAGGAGCACCTTTTTTTTAAGTGCTAAGTGGGCATGGCTAGGACCAACTCCATGGCTCTGCCTGTTGTCTCTACCCCATACAACATGGTGGAGGTATGTTCACTGCCTCTGCAAGCCCTGCTCACTGTTCCAGTTCCAGGGATACAGTGGGTCTATGTTGCCATTAAGCAACTTCTAGCACTCTGTTCATAAACCCCAGTTAAGTGTTCCATAGCAGGACCTCCCAAAAGTTTCAGAGCCATTCGTGCAACCAGCACAAACCAGGAAGCTGGCCCTTAAAGAAGCTGTAACTCTGCTTGCAGCCAGCTAACACAGCCTATCTGGAAAAAATGCAGCCACCAAGAAACTCCACTTGGCTCCTGGTTTTGTGAGTCTAGAAGCCCTCTTGTTTTCTTAAGTTTTGAAATGTCTTATGTGAATCCATGCCCCAGATGGTGGGTGCCATTTTGTAAGTGGAGCCTGCTTGTTTGTTTCCTGACCACCCAGACCCTAATAATCACAAAGAAGCTATATTAATTACAACACTGTTTGGCCAATGGCTCAAGTGTATTTCTAGATAGCTCTTATATCTTAAATTAACATATTTCTATTCATCTGTGTATCACCATGAGGCTGTAGCTTACTGGGTAAGATTCTGGGCATTCTGGCATCTTTCTCCTTTGGCAGCTATATGGTGTGTCCTTGACCACACCTGTTCTTTCTATATTTTCTATATATCTCTTCCAGCCTGGCTATATTCTGCCCTCACATAGGCCAAAGCAGCTTTCTTCATTAACCAATAAGAGCAACACATACACAGAAGGGCATCGCTTACACACAATGGGGTCTTGAGTCTTTCAAGATGAAACAAAGCATTTTTTTTAAAAAAATATATGTGAGAGAAGAGAGACAAATGAATACACTGAGTTAAAATTTGTACGTGAAATTTCCAAAATAAGAGCTTAGTTCCATATTTTAAAAATGAGAGTATCAATTTTCCACTCTGTCTTTCTTTTTTTTTCATACATTGCTTTGTTTTACTTTTTCCATTCAAAAACATAATTAAAGAAATAAAATTTTTTTTTCCTTTCTTCCCCTTCTCCCGGTCCCCTCCCACTACCCCCCCACCCCTCCTCCCTCCCCCTTCTTCCTTGAAAGAGGGCATGGTGCCCTGCCCTGTTGGAAGTCCAAGGCCCACCCCCATCCCTCCCGGCCTAGGAAGGAGTGCATTCAAAAAGACTCGGTTCTCAAAAA
>PVIU01034221.1:0-11567 GCA_004026605.1 Ondatra zibethicus | reverse complement strand
CCACAAAGGAAAAAGGTCAAGTAACATATAAGGGTAAACTATTAGAATTACACCTGACTTCTCTATGGAAACCATGAAAGCCAGAAGGTCTTGGATAGATGTGCTGCAGAAACTAAGAGACCATGGATGCAAGCCCAGACTACTATACCCAGAAAAGCTTTCTTTTACCATCAATGGGGAAAACAAGATATTCCAGGTTAAAAACAAATTTAAGCAATATGTAGCCACAAACCCAGCCTTACAGAAAGTACTAGAAGATAAACCACAACTAAAGGAAGCAAACAACACCCATAATAACACAGACATCTAACAACCCTACACCACCTCAACTCAAAGAAGGGAGACACACAAACCCTACCACAAAAAAGAAATCAACCGATATGAACACTGGTCATTAATAACGCTTAATATCAACGGACTCAACTCACCTATAAAAAGACACAGATTAAGAGAATGGATACAAAAACAGGATCCAATATTTTGCTGTTTACAAGAAACACACCTCAACCACAAAGACAGACATTATCTCAGAGTAAAGGGTTGGGAAAAGGTTTTTCAATCAAATGACCCTAAGAAACAAGCAGGTATGGCTATACTAATATCTAACAAAATCAACTTCAAGCTAAAATCAATCAAAAGAGATGGAGATGGACACTTCATACTCATAACAGAAAGATTCACCAAGATGAAATCTCAATCCTGAATATCTATGCCCCTAATATAAAAGCACCCACATATGTAAAAAAAAAAAAACATTACTAGATCTCAAAGCACACATCAAACCCCACACACTAATAGTAGGAGATTTCAACACTCCTCTCTCACCAATGGACAGGTCAACCAGACAGAAACTTAATAAAGAAATATGAGAATAACAGATGTAATGAGTCAAATGTATTTAATAGAAATCTATAGAACATTCCACCCAAACAGGAAAGAATATACCTTCTTCTCAGCATCTCATGGAATCTTCTGGAAAATTGATCACATACTTGGTAACAAAGCAAACATCCACAGATACAGAAACGTTGGAGTAACCACCTGTGTCTTGTCGGATCACCATGGAGTAAAGTTAGAATGTAACAACAATTCCACCAACAAAAAGCCTGCAAACTCATGGAAACTGAACAGTCAACTACTGAACCACTCCTGGGTTAAGGAAGAAATAAAGAAAGAGATTAAAGTCTTCCTTGAATTCAACGAAAATGAAGAAACAACATTATATTCCTTTTTAAGAATTCATTTATTGAGTTCTTATGTCTCACAGGAGTATTTGTTCTTGCAAGCAGTAAAACTTCACCTTTGAAGTCATTTCATTGAAAAAATTCCTTAGACAAAGCTGTTGTCCATTAATTCCTGGTGGAAAGCTGGAAACACTTTCTCTTTCATTTTCCTTTTATTGACAAGATACTTCTTTTTCTCACCTAATATATCCTGACTATAGTTTTCCTTAACTCTATTCCTCTCAGGTTCTCCCAACCTCCCCTCTCATCTAGTCCATGTCCTTTATTATCTTTGTTTAGGAAACAAACAGGCTTCTGGAGATAATGTAAAATAGAATAAAGTGTAATATAATATGACAAAAAATTAATACATCAAAGTTTAACAAAATAAACCAACAGAAGGAAAAGAGTCCAAAAGAAGGCATGAGAAACAGAGGGCCATTCATTTATACTGTCAGTAATCATATAATTATACTAAGTTGGAAAACATAATGTGTAAGCCAAGGACCTGGTACAAACCTGCACAGGCCTCATGAATACTACCTCAGTCTCTGTATGTTTCTATGAGCTTTGATCATGTTGATTTAGAGGGCCTTATTTTCTTGGTGTCATCCGTCCCCTCTGTCTTTACACTCTTGCTTTTCCCTCCTTTACTAGGTTCACTGAACCCTGAAAAGAGAGAGATTTGATGGATACATACCATTTAGGGCTGACTGTCCCTGAATGATGTTTGGCTTTGGATCTCTGCATTTGCAAACCATCTGCTGAAGGAAGAAGCTTCTTTGATTATGGTTGAGTAAGGTATAAGTATATACTCATATATATATATGAGTATAAGAAAGTATCACTAGGAGTCATTTAATTGCTATGTTATTTTTTAACAGAAATATTGGGTTTTATCTCAGGTTCCTGATCTATCTAATTCAGGATCTTAGTCACCCAAGCAATGTCAGATATGAATTCCATCTCATAAAGTGTGCCCTAAGTCAAATCAGATATTGGATGGTTAATCCAAAAAGTTTTGTGCTACCAGCTCACTTGGCATATCTTGTATGTAGGACACTATTGTTGATCCAAAGGTTTGTGGCTGGTCTGGTAAACATATTACCTTTCTTAATCAAAGACACTAAAACATAGGAGTGAAGGTTTTAGATAGGTACCATGTTGTCTTCTCGATATTCAGTGAGTTCTGCAGGTGTTGTCTTAAGCAATTGGTTCTTGCTGTGAGTTTGTGGAGAGCAAGCTCTCTAGTTTTGTCAAGAACTTAAAAACTCTTTGGTCAAAAACTCAATTAAAAATTCAGTCTTGGGCCTGGAAGTATCATTCCTTGACAAGAGATGACCATTTTGAATTCTGTCTTACTACTATTGTCAATTTTAGTGAGATGTTCTTCATATATATATATATACATTTTATGAAGAATCTACTGTATTAGCTTTCACATACCTCTCAAATATGCCTTAATTTTAGCTGCCTCTCCCTATATCATATCTTCTTCCTTATCCCTCTCTGCATTGCCCTTGTACCTTTTTCCATGCCCTTCCTCCTCTTTCCAGCTCTTACCCCATCTAATTATACCATTCCATTTCTCTAAAACTATCTAGTTCCCTTTCCTAATGAATTCTATTTTCACTCCCTAGCCCCAAACATATCTAATATCTGTGGCTTTATGTATTGTAGCTTTGTTGTCCCTGACTAAACAGCTCTTATTCACACATAAGTGAATATATACCATGCTTGTCTTTCTGGTCTAGGATATTTCACTCAGGACAACTTTATCTAGTTCCATCCATTTACCTGTGAATTTCATGACTTCAATATTTTTAATGAATGAGTAATATACTTCATTGTATAAATATAACACATTGTCTTCATCTATTCTTTTGTTCAGGGACATCTAGTTTGTTTCCAATTTCTGGCCATTATGAACAGAACAGCAATAAAAATGTTTGAATGAAATGCAATCCTAATAAATCTTATTAAATAAAATCCCCAAGTCAGATATTAGGTGGTTAAAGCTGAAAGATAATAAAAGTAAAGGAGCCAGCCACTTTTACCTCTTCTGGATCCTTAGGCCAAAGTGGGCAAGATCCTGTCTCCATGAATCCTCAGACTGAATGTCATCTCTACAAAATCTCAGACTGAATCTTGAACTCCCATCTCCTCCAGCTTACATTCCTCTCTCCATCCAGCCATATTACTTCTTGTCTCCATGTCCCTAATGCTGGGATTAAAGATGTGATTCACCACCACTTGACTCTGTTTCTCTTTTAGAGTCTGTCAGTCTCATGTAGTCCAGGGTGGCCTTGAACTCACAGAGATCTGTCTACCTCTGTCTCCCAAGTGCTGAGATTAAAGGTATTTGCCACCACTGCCTGGCCTCTATGGCTAACTAGCATGGCTTGCTCCACACTCTTACCTTCAGGCAAACTTTATTTGTAAAAACAGAAACAAACTATTACAACAATTGAACAAGTGTGTCAGTGGTAAGATGAAGTGTCCTTTGGGTATATGCCTTATAGTGATATTTTATTTATGTTTTAATAAATAAAGCTTGCCTGAAAATAGAGGGCCAAACTAAGCCACTGGAGGTCACCCTGGGCTACACAAGATCAATGCAGAAACAGATCCAGGTGGCTCACACCTTTAATCCCAGTACTAGGGAGTCCACACCTTATACCAGCACTGAAGGGGAATATAAAATGGGAGAAGACAGAGGCACAGGGAATAGTATGCAGTTGCACAGCAACTCTCTAGTGGCTTGGCTGTTTTGCTTTTCTGATCTTCAGCTTGAACCCCAATATCTGTCTCTGGGTTTTTATTATTTGTTGCTACAAGGCCTAAGAGTGATAATAGCTGAATCTTGAAGTAGATCAATTCCTTTCTTCCTGAGGAATTGCTGCACTAATTTCTATAATAACTGTACAAAGTATTCCCACTAGCAATGGAGGAGTATTCCACTTACTTGATACCTGCACCAACATGAGCTGTCACTTGTGTTACTGATATTAGCCATTCAAATAGGTGTATGATGGATTTCCAAAGTAAATTTTGTTTTCATTTCTACGATGGCCAGGGATGCTGGAAGCATTTTTGTTTTTCATCCATTAAAATATCCACTTTTGAGAATTCTGTTTAGATTTGTACCCAATTATTTTATTGATTTTATTGATCTATACATTTTTCTCTGTTCCCATTCCCTTCCTCTCCCCTCCCCTTCAACCCTCACCTGTGGACCACATGCTCCCAATTTACTAAGAAGATCTTGTCTTTTTCTACTTCCCATGTAGATTAGATCCAGGTATGTCCTTCTTAGAGTCTTCATTGTTGTTTAGGTTCTCTGGGATTGTTATTTGTAGGCTGGTTTTCTTTGCTTTATATTTAAAAACCACTTATGAGTGAGTACATATGATAATTGTCTTTCTGGGTCTAGGTTACCTCACTCAATATGGTGTTTTCTGGATCCATCCATTTGCCTGCAAATTTCAAGATGTCATTATTTTCTGCTGTGTAAATGTACGACATTTCCCTTATCCATTCTCCAACCGAGGGGCATTTAGATTGTTTCCAAGTTCTGGCTATGAGTATAGTTCAGCACCTGTCCTTGTGGTATGATGTAGCATCCTTTGGATATATACCCACAAGTAGTATTGCTGGGTCTTGAGGAAGAAGGTTGTTTCCTAATTTTCTGAGAAATCGTCATACTGATATCCAAAGGGGCTGCACCAGCTTGCACTTCCACCAGAAATGCAGAAGGTTTCAGCTCAGAATTCTACAAGATTTTCAAAGAAGAACTAATACAAATACTCCTCAAATTGTTCCACACAAAGGAAACAGAAGGAACATTGCCATTTTATGAAGCTACAATGACCTTGTACTCCATTTTTAATTGTGCTATTTTTTTCTTGATATCTAGTCTTCTGAGTTTTTAAAACATGTTTTGGATATTAGACCTTTATTGGATGTGTCATTGGTAAAAATCTTTTCCCAATCTGTAGGTTCCCACTTTGTCCAAATGATGATTTTTGTCTTGAAGATGCTTGTCAGTTTCATGAGGCACTATTTTTAAATTGTTGATCTTAGTTCCTGTGTTGCCAGTGTTCTGTTCAAAAAGTCTTTTCCTGTGGCAGTAAGTGTAATGTTATTCCTTACTTTCTCTTCTATCAGTTTTAGTGTTTCTTGTTTTATGTTGATGTTTTTGATCCATTTGCAGTTGAGATTTGGTCCAAGTGATGAGTATGAATATATTTGGACTTTTCTACTTGCAGTTATTTGGTTTGACTAGCACCATTTTTTGAAGATGCTTTCACTTGTCAATTGTGTACTTCTGGCTTCTTTATAAAGAATCAGGTGTCTATATCTTGGTCTTCAATTCAATTCCATTGATCAATGTGTCTGCTTTTGTGCAAATACCCTGTGGGTTTTTGTAAATAAATATACACACACAGCATAATTTGAAATTTGGGATAGAGAAACATCTCACTGTTCTTTAATTATTGAGGATTGTTTTAGCTATCCTGGGTTTTAGTGTTTTCTTATGAAGCACAGACTTGTTCTTTCAAGATCTGTGAAGAATTGTCTTGATATTTTGATGAGGATTGCATCGAATCTGTAGATTGCTTTTGGGGGGATGGCCAGTTTCACTACGTTAATCCTTCTGATCCATGATAATGGAAGATCTTTCTATATTCTGATATTATCTTCAATATTTTAATCGTACAAGTCTTTACATTCTTGGTTAGAGTTACCTCAAGATATTTTATAATATTTCAGAATACTGTGAAAGGTTTTCTTTTCCTGGCTTATTTCTCATCCATTTATTAAATGTATATAGAAGGGTTACTAATTATGAATTAATTTTTTATCTAGCTTTATTTTTGATGAAAGCATTTATCAGCTTTAAGTGTTCAATGGTTGAATTTTTAGGGTCACTTATGTATTATATCATATCATCTTCAAATACAGATACTTTGTCATTTTCCTTTTCAATATTGTATCACTTGGTCTCCAGTTGTCTTAATTTTCTAGCTAGGGCTATAAGTACTATACTGAATAATTATTGAGACTTTAGACAACTTTGTCTTGTTCTTGATTTTAGTGGAATTGCTTTGAGTTCTCAGGTGCCGTTTGCAATAGGTTTGCTATAAACTTCCTTTATCACTCTTTATCTGTGTTCATAAAATTGATTTCATTTTCAGTTGATTCTATTGTTCTCCTAGGGGAGTTGACCCAACTGTAATAAGAAAATTGTAAAGCAGTCCTCACTTCTGTTTGCACACCTACTGTGACTTCAAAGAGTATATTTACTCTAATTCAGATTTTTAATTTTTTTATGAAATAATTTAGTATTATTCTGATTTTCTAGTTTCTACTATGTGACTACAAGGTCTTCACTTTTCTGTAAATATGATTCAGACCAAAAGAAATACCAACATTTTGTAGATATCATTCTTTGATATTCAGGTTTTAGCTTAACCTCATAGAAAATTTTATTGTTAGGAAGAGTTGGAACTACAATATCATGGACTAAGGATATTGCTCAGTTGGTAGCCTTTATCACAAATATGTTTGCACCTGAGTTCAGACTCTAAAATCTGGATAAATCTGGATATGATAATCTCCATTTTTAGTAGCATTGATGTTATGGTGAGAATAAGCAGAGATATTATACTCTATGTCAGGCAGCTAATGTAGAGTTTGCAGTGGAGAAAAAAAGACCCTCTATCACACAAAGTATAAGGCAAGGACCAAGTCCTGAAACTGAGTTCTGACCACCACACATGCTCCATGAATCATATGCACTTACACTCACACACATAAGCAGGCACACACACACACATGCATCATACATGCACACACACACACACACACACACACACACACTTAGACACGTACAAACACAATCCTCATGTTTTAAAAAATACAAAAGAATGCAAAGGAAATCAGTGTAATAACTTATTTGAAAAGCCTGAAAGGGTCCTTGCTATATTCTCAGATATATTAGCACATCAGTTTCATGAGTTGGTTTCACTTTATGTGCAAACAATAATTTGTTTTCCAATTTCATATTAATGATTATGTGATCCCTTGTCTGTGATTGTTTTTTATAAATAATGCTGCTGAGAACATTTATGTATAAAATTTAATTGTGCATTTGCTTCTGACCCTTTTAGTAAAGCATCTAGAAGTGACATTACTGAGTCTTGTGGGAGATAGATGTCCAAATTGTAAAGAACGTTTCAAAAAAAGAAATAGTTTTCTCCAGATTTTTACAGTGCTTGTGAATAGATGCTCCACATCTGAGGTGTATTTAGAATTTTTTGTTGTATTTTATTTTCATTGGGAATATATGGAGCATCATTGTGTCTGTACTTGTTCAAATCAATGCCTAAACTTTTGTCCTTTTTGTTAATTTTAATTTTAATTCATTATTTTATAAAAGTGTATGATATTAGGTTCAAGAATTTAATAAACCTTAACACTATATTGAGAACATGTCTTTATCCTGGCCTTTTTATCTTGTTTTGTGTGAAGAATAGAAGATAGACTTTTTTCAAATGCTTTTTATATATTGAGATTATCATAGGATTTTTATTTTTCTAACTATATTGTTGAATATATTGACTAAACCAATCTTTTTCTTCACATAAAATTAATTTGACTATGATGTATTTTATATTTATATGTCAGTGGATATTTGTCATTGGATTTTGTATTTCTCTGTAGACCACGTGTAATATTTGATTTTGTTATCAGAATAAAGCTGACTGTAAAGAGTAAGTTGATTTCTCTGTACATATCTTCACCCTAAGTACATATATATGTTAAGCATTTATGTATTAATTTCAACCCATAAAGTATTTATCTTTAAAGTTAGTTTGAATTTAGTCATGTCTTGTGGCTCATAATTTTTAGCACTACAAAGAACTGTCATATATATTTCTTAGAATGTGGCAGCAAAAGCTAATTGGGAAGAAAAATTCACGTAATATTTTTATCTAAAATGTAATTTCTTTAAAAATAATTTTGAGTTTATAATTACATCATTTCCCTCTTCGCTTTTCTCCTTCTAAACACTCCCATGTACCTAACAGTTCTCTGTCAGATGCATCACCTCTTTCATGAAAATGTTGTTACTGTGTGTATGTGTGTATAAATATACATTACATATATAGCCTGCTCAAGTCATATAATGTTATTATTGTTATTTATGTTTCCAGGATTGATCATTTGCATTGGGTAACCAATTGATATCTGTTTCATACAACTAACTCAGTACAATCATTAGTACTTTAAGTTGCAAATCATCCTTAGGAAGAATTTTCTTTAAAGTTGGATATGTGATATTTTGTGTCTGTTCTGTGTGTAACCTCATATTTTACTCATTCCAATTCACTCATGAATTCTTTTTCTACCTTCAGATACTTTTCTCACATGAGCACACATTTCTTTATTTATCTAAAATTTTAAGAAGAAACATGCAAATATCTGGTGTTTAAAATTCAATTGTATATTTGCAAGCACTCAGACCTGAGAAATTCTTTTTTTTTTTGTCCTCAAATTCTCAAACTTGTCATACTTTGCAGTAAACTTTCTGCTTGTCTTCATTATTACTTCCTAGGTTATCTCAATAGAAACATTATTTCGTCATGTTATTTTTTCTTTTAATACTTTTCCAAAGCTGATTCCCCTGATGTCTAATACCTAAGTATATTTTATAGACTTTTTTCTGTTTCTCTTCTTTTTTGTTCAAACCTTAATTTAATTATAATGCAATCTTTCTCAATATAGACACTATTCTCTAAGAAAGATTAACTTTACTTCACCAACTATTAAAAATTTGAAGTATTTTTTTATGGTGAAATATAGTAACAATTCAAAATAATGCTTAATTCATACATCAGAAGTTTTATAGGAAAAAAAAATCTCTGAAAATGTGACCTTTAAGTAAATTTCAGTGCAATTTCACTTAGCAACTCTGCTTTAAATAATTAATAATCTGTTGAAAACATGTTTAAATATCTGATTTGTGCTTGGAGAGATTGCTCAGTGGTTAAGAGCACTGGTTCCTCTCTCAGAGAAGCTGAATTTGATTCTCATCACACACAACAGCTCACAACCATCTGTGAAGTCAGCTCCAAGAGATTGAGGTTCACTTCTTAATGGCATACACACAGCTAAATAGAAATATACATAAAATAAATTAAAATAAAATAATTAAAGAAAAAACTGATAAATTTTGACTCTACATATCTAATACAGAAAAAAAGTCTATGAACATATACTTAAGGTATTTTTTAATTAGCAGAACTAACTCTTTTTTTATATGTAGCATTAGATCAATATGATTGCTCAATGCATGTAAGGTAAAAATTAAAATAGTTGCTTGTATTGAATGAAGAGTATTAAACACATTTATAAATAATAAAAATTACAAAATACCATTTTGCTAAAATACATTAGAAGATCCAATAATAAGGTATAAATCAAACTTTATTTGTAAATATTAAACATCAGAATTCCTGAAGGAAATTCAAACTATATTTTACTCCTCTGCCCTAGTATATGCCTGTTGAATTTTGATTGCTCATCCTTTAGAAACTCAAAAGGCCTCAGAAATTTCTAGGACAGTACTTGTAATCCTGAAAAATAAAGGGGAATGAAATGTAAATGAAAGATATAGGAATAGCCAGAACAACAGATGGTGAGAAGGACAGAGAAACGCAGGACTGTCTTTCTTGTTGGAATTCCAAACAAGGTCTAAGCACAAGATAAGTGGGTTATGTTCCCAAGACTCATGCTAAAAATAGGCCTTGTAGGAGAATTTCCACTGGTGGTGTACTATTAGCTGTCTAGCTTTAGCAGCACTGGGGAACACAGCTACTCTGTACTTCCTCTGGGCCTGTGTAGCAGCATGGTTTTGCTCTATAGTCTGTTGAACAGCCAACATGACTCCAATGAATTCTGGAATTAGTCCCTGTATGAGTGCCAAGCATGTTAAATAAGCTTCACATTGGGAACATCTAAGATCAAATGATCATAGCATAGTTAGATTTAAAATGCCCATGAGGCCAAGTTCTGAAGCAACCAACACAAATTCTCATCCTTCTGAAAAAGCCAACTGTGAACAAGGAAAAAAGATTTAGACAATGCTTAGCAGAAATATTAAATATTAAAACTCCATCAAGAAAAGACAGAACAGGAAAGTCTTATCAGGCAACTGATGAGAAAAGAAGAAAGACTTTAGGACAAAGCCTTTGTTCTTCTATTTGTATTAAATGTGGTCAAAATAAATTTAGGACGAAAAATAAATAATATGGTTGTTGAAATGTAAAAAGAAACAACAAAAAGAAGGGAACAGTAAGATTCTGTCTGTGTTAGATGAAGGAAGGCAGAATTTCTAATATCCAGCTAATGTTCAGAACTTAAAATATGGTTTAAGTTTCTCATCCATAATTCTTTTGAATGGACCTTAGGGAAATTTGCCTTTGTTGATAAAACACTAACATGGTCAGCCTAAGAAGTAGCCCGTAAAGTGTAAACTAAGAATCAGTGAATTGACTGCACTTTCCACAATTCTGCCAAGAACAAGTGTCATGAAACTTATCTTCGAGAACCTTTTTACAAACTGTCAGCGTAACTTGCAAAGTTACTGTACTAAACCCTTCTCTATTCACAATGAGATTTACAACTAATTATTCCTAACTACTAAAGGAAATTCATTTTGCAAAGATAAATGAGGGGTATGTGGGTATAGTTGTATTGTAGTCTAATCAATTATGTAAATCTTTATATAATTTAGAAGAAAATGACCAATTTGAGTCGTTGCTGCAAAGAATTGGTAGAAGACACAACAAAGAACAAAATCACACAACAGAAACACAATGTGAAAGCCCAGATCTATCAGGTTCTTGAGTGGTTAAAGGAGGATATTAAAGGGAAATGAGGTTGAAGAAAGGCTTATTGGAAAATTGGGGTAAGAAACTATAGAAGAAAGTCAATTCTTATTTACTTCACTTTCACCAAGGAAAAACCAATATTTTCTCTGTGCAGAGATGTAGCAGAAACATGTAGCCTTGCTACTTAAAATGTGGTTTAAGGTGTGTGAGTTGAATGATTTCCCAATAAAGCTAGTGAGGAAAGATTTGAGAAAAGTGTGCAGGGAAGGAAGGGAGCATTTTTTAACAAATGTAGCAGTGAGAACTCTAAGCATCAACATCACTGAAATAGAAATCCATACTCCACACTAGATCACCCACATCATAAGATCAATAGTACTCCTTAGAAGACCATGGGCACATTTAATTTAAAGAGGTACAGGCATGAATCTCAGAAAGACTTTCA
>PVIU01034220.1:0-11560 GCA_004026605.1 Ondatra zibethicus | reverse complement strand
GGAGTGATCAAAGAACAATATATTTAAACATTTTAAATTAGAGTGGAGTTCACTATAAGGGTACACATCATACCAAGAGCCTTCAGACAAAAGGAACAAAGAACATTAAAGCATAAAATGAATTCACAAGAAAACATATCCAAGTAGGATGGATACAGAAGCACTTGTTATGATAAAGAAAGCTTTTGATGGGAACACCCCTTCCCCCTCAGTGCAGGTAGTGTTTCGGCATTCAGACATATGGAATGAAACTTGTGCTTACGAGCTAAGGAATAAACTATAAGGAATAAACTTTGTTATTACAAAGGCAAGGCATGGGAAATGAATGGATTATTTGGATAATCCATTATAGTCAGTTAGAGTCATCTGTCCTTAGCCTGGCACGTGAAGTGTTTCCTGGTGTCTCCCCATCTACCTGTCTATCCATTTTTACAGTGGCTTCCTTAAGTGTTTAAGGTGTAACCATCCTCCAAATGCATCATGTGTTTCCTACTGCAGTGACCTCCTCTGGCATGACCTCTGCCGACTTGATGTCTGCAATGCTGCCTACCCTGTCATATTTCCCTTCTTAAAATTCTAACATCTTACAACTAGAAAATACCAAAGAATATCTGGGACAACTATCTACATGTTACTTATCCTACCCTTATCTTTCATTTCAAGGATTCTTATTGCCGTGAACAATCCACTTGCAGTTCTTCTCTTGCCCTTGCAAGTTCTAAAATGATTTACAAGATTGGCTATATGCAGGAGCCAGAATGTAACTGCCTTTGCTTCCAAATAAGGCTACCCTGCTTCTGACCCACCCATAAGTCCCATGAGAGCAATCAAAAGGACCAGTGGAAATGCACTCTCTCCTGATAAGAAACACCTGTTCTAACAAAAGCGTTTCAGTAGAGCTGTTGCAAGCCTGGCTTTGTTATTAGCTAGTAAGTGTGGAAAGTGATGAAGGACAGCTCCAGGTCATTCTTTCCAACTTTCTTGTGCTGGTGAACAGCCTTGGAGTCTTCTTAAAAGGCAATGTGTGGTTCAGTAGGTTTAACTATAGACTGTGATTTGAGAGTCTGCATTTTTAACTTTCACTGATGTCAAAGCTACTGAGTCACAACTTCAAGTAGCACCACTGTAGGAAATATTGTAGAGAATTCCAAAGTGATGAAATCAATCAGGCTGTTCTGTTAGATTCAGTAGATAGTTAGAATATTCTTGTGTAACGAGCATTGACTCCAAAAATGAACAGCAAATAAAAAGACAGGGCTCTTCCAAGAATTAAGAGTAGGAAAAGGAAAAGTACAGGGGTAGATGTTAGAATGACATAGTAACTATAAAGTACTTCAAGGACCTGGGGAAGAGTTCCTGAGCCCACCAATATTT
Organism: Ondatra zibethicus; assembly: GCA_004026605.1. Taxonomy (NCBI): domain Eukaryota; kingdom Metazoa; phylum Chordata; class Mammalia; order Rodentia; family Cricetidae; genus Ondatra; species Ondatra zibethicus. The sequence continues at coordinate 10,186 of PVIU01034220.1, read as the reverse complement.
AGGATAAGAGGAGGGACCCTTAAGGGGGAGGAAAGGGGCCTAAGAGGAAAGATTGTAAGAACGAGTAGATGGGGGGGAGTGCGGTGAAATGCTTTCCTCTGGACATGGCATGGCTGTTACATACACAACTCACAGCAGGTGTGGTTACCTATGGTTAACCTGCATGGGACCATCTCAGCTTCCAGTCCCAGGGTGGAGTAGAGAAGAGTACGTGAGGCCCAAGCCCTGATGAAGAGCTATTGGTGCCTGATGTGGCTGCTGGAGAAGAGAGACTTACTTTTCTATAGAGATGTGGTGTGGTAGGAATGGGTGAATCTGGTGAATGACCTCATACCCATTCATATATGGGAAGCACAAACTCAGTGGGTTAAAGGTAAATATATGTTTATATATTTATATACATATATAAGGAATAGATACAGATATATGTTTCAGGATAAAAGAGAATAGAGGAAGATGGAATATTTAATGTGGACATAAGGAAAACTGAGAGATAGCAGAAACATGGAGAATAAAGGAATAGGAACGAAATCTCAAGAAAGATAGCATGGTTATTGGAAACAGGATTGATGGAGTAGGAGCTCAGCAGCCTATGGTGTTCAGCACTGGTCATCAGTACCCACTGACCTACTTAAGGATCATGAAGAATAAGACCTTACAAGGAAAATAAGCCACCCCAAGCCACATGATTCTTAGCTACAGAGATTCTTAGAATCAGAGGTGGGTCATTTAATGGCAGGTCATTAAAAAAAATACAACACAAACCATGAAATAAAGATGGTCTGTAGTATGACATTTAATTCTATAAAAATAAATAGGGCTAGGAATGTGGCTCAATGGTAGAGCTGATGTGACATGCATGAGGCCCTGGATTGGATGAAAGGATAAAATGCGGTGAAGTGGGTACCTTTGATGGACCCTGCCAAGGTATGCCAGCCACTAAGAGAACAAACAGACCACATACAACAGAGTTAATGCAAGAGGTTTATTGAGAGAGGGGGATGAGGATAGTGAAAGAGTGAAAGGCTGGCTCGGAGTGTGGACATGAGAAAGGCAGGCAGAGAGGCAAGAGAGCAAAAACAGAGAACTGGGACGGAGGGACACTTTTAAGGGGTACATGGGTTGCATAACTGAGGCAGCCTGGCCATGTTGGCAGGAACTAACATTGGTTCCCCAGCATCACAAACAATAACACCAACAATAGTGACAGGAACAGTTAAAAGGGGTTAGTAACATGTAGTGTTGCACATTTTTGTTGTTCAAACACCTTGGCAGACATGTTTACTTGCATTGCCTTATTCTGTCCTTGCATGCACTTTAGTGGTATTCTTACCACCTTTGTGGAAAACACATTCATTACTCTTGTGACCTATGTGAGCTTATAACATGTAAGTAACTCGTTGCAGGGAGCCTGGGAAATTAAGCTTGGTGGGGTTTCAAAAGTTATAGGCAATCTTCTCCCAGCAAATTACTCCTTTTCAAGGGGAGACAAAGGGACATTAGTAACACATGCCTACATTGTTAGTAAGCATGGAAAGCAGATCACTTCAGAGATGCAATTCTGCATGTAGCATGTGGTATAAAAGATTATTGGATTTGCTGTTTTCATGCCTTTCACTTTCAGTTTGAGGCCGACAGACGTGCTTTAATCATTACTCTGAACTCATTTGGCACTGAATTGAGCAAAGAAGACAGGGAGACCCTCTTCCCCACCTGTGGCAAGCTCTATCCTGAGGGACTGCACTTGTTAGCTCAAGCTGAAGACTTTGAGCAGATGAAGAGAGTAGCAGATAATTATGGAGTAAGTGATTTCCCCAGCGCCCTGAGTGCCTTGCATTCAGCATGGGCCCTTTAGAAGCTCACACATCCATTTAGACACCTCATCCAAACTGATATCCAGATGGCAGCAAGCAGTGCCTCTTTCTGTAATTATGCCTCCCAGAGAAACACTTCAAGTTTCTAGGCCAAGCTGGCTGGCATCTTTTAAGATCCTGCCAAGAAAGCCCTTGTTTAAATCTCCCAGGAGTGGTTATCTACTGAGTACTTCTTGAAATACCTTACAAAGCAACTTCCCCAAGAGGCTAGGACAAGTTCCTGGAAGTGAGAGTTCATGTCAAAGTTACATCAAACAGCCTGACCTCAATCTTTCTTTGAAATACCCACTGGAAGAAAAATATAAGAGCTCCTGAGTCAGTTGGGAGCATGGGGATCATGGAAGAGGGTAGAAGGGGAGCGGGGAGAAAAGGAGGGGAGTGGAGAAAAATAAATATTCAATAAAAAATTTTAAAAAAAATACCCACTGGGGAAGCAGAGTCAGTGCAGAACATCTATAGGGACTACAGGAGAATATGGGATATGTATGGGTTTTCCCAACCCCTTTGCTGAGTGGCAGAAACTGGGAGAGGAAGGGACTGCTCACTGGCTTTCCCTCCTCCTGCCCTCAGCATTCTAAGACAGGCTGGAGTTCCTCACACATGGTTATTCTTCTCCCCCAGATTCACTTCCTCAACTTTGTGGGTAGTCACATGTATATCCTGCAGTTCACTTCCTCAGTTTAAGAGTAACCCTGGTGTTTCCTTGCAGGTTTCCAAATCCTTCCAGTAAAACAGCCAGCAAACAGTATCTATAAACCTTCTTAGTCTTTATCTATGATTATGGGCAACACTTTAGTATAATGTTAAAATTTAAGCTTCTCCCCAGTTTTCACTCCTTCTGCACTTGAAATTCCATGAGATGTATCAGGTGTCACCTCAAGGACTCACGAACCTATACTTGTCAAACTGCAAGGGTTCACTAAGCCCAATGTTTTTATGTGTGAAAATGACAATGTACATTAGGAAAAATATAGCGTTTTCCTTGTACTTGTAGCCCATTCAGATCACAAGTGAGAAAGTAAGAAATTCATTCACCTCTTTGTTTGGATTTGTTTGGACGATGGGGGTGTCAGGAAGTGAAAGATCTGACCAAAGGCATTCAGGCCCTCTGTACAAATTTTCTTTAAAGGACACACACACACACACACCAATATCTATATTTCTAAGAAAATGTATTTATATGAATTTATAAGAGATGAAATATCCTTTACATTTAAATTCTTGTCTTTGTTTTTAAGGTTTACAAGCCTTTGTTTGAGGCTGTAGGTGGCCCTGGGGGAAAGACATTGGAAGATGTTTTCTATGAGCGAGAGGTATGGCAGAAGTGGAAATATTATGGTTTATATGCTTTTGTTGTTATCATGGGCTTTAAATGTTCTTTCGCTTGGATTTTTTAAAATATATTTCTTCAGGACAACTGATGCTTTTCAGTTAACATTGTGTAGAGTCACTTCCTTAGAGGGTCAGACCCCTGCAGGTCATATATAGTCTCACATAAATTGTCTTGTGCAGAGTGTGTGTTTAGTGAAAGCTTTAGAAGAAGTAGCTTTTCCATAGTTGTTATTCTAAAAGGAAAGCAAGAGTATCCTCACAGAAACTTATTTGGTTCTTCACACTCCCTAATCCACGTCACCTGCAGGAAGGGCTTACCCTTTGTTAAAATGCAGGCACAACTATACCTAAGTGGGAACTATTCATACGGAAAGCCAGAGCCTAAATTATTCCCTTTCTCTAAAAAAGGCAGATTGTTTAATCAGTTGTAGTCAGGTCCTTAGCTACTGTCTATTTAATTAAGAAAATTCTGTTTTTTCCTAATCAAGTTTGTTTCCACAAATCCAGAGATTTTTTTTCTAGTATATCTACTTGACAGAAACCATTGTCCCCCCATGTCTACACGATTGACATTAATAAAGAACCAGACTTCAGAGCTGGAGTGTCACTGTATGCAGCGTGGGAACTATCCTGTACCTAGACATTGGGCATTTTCCAACATCCTGTTTTCATAGAAAAAACGGAAACAAGGCAAATAATCCAACATATTAGGGATCTTAGAAAACTACACAGGCTGAACCAGCATCACAAAGGAGCAGTCAAGGAAGCTGCTCTTCTCAGTGTCTACTGTACAGAACAGGGGCAGCCTCTGCATCTCACTGTGTAGCTTAGAGTTTGCAGAACAGTAGAACAGACTGCCTACCTCTCCTACTTTCTTTCCATCTTAATATCAAAATGGAGAAAAGTAAACAACTTCAATTTGTAACTTTATTCTAGTTTTTAGGGAATTTAATTTTCTTTTGCTTGCTTAATTTTGCAGAACAAAGCAATGCAACTGCATGAATTGTAGGTACAGAGCAATGTAAAAAAAGCTGACAATGTCAGTCTGAATTCCAGAACACTGTCACACTGCCCTGAGAGGCAGACAGACTTAACTGTCTCTTCAAATTTTTTGAAGTTGTGACCAAGAAGGAGTATTTTACCTAAATTAGGCTAGTCCACCAACTGAAAGCCAGATAAAAAATAATAAAAAGTTAAACATGCATTCCCTAAACACACCTTTCTGCTATCAGCGCTATAATGTGAAGCCTGCCTTGTGAGTTCATAAATTTGCTTTTTAAGTTGATACCTTCTACATGTGTCCATGTGACACTTCATTCAGATGTGCTAAGTTACCTCTGCTCCCACTATTGGTCTAATTTACACTATTTAAGAATAAATAAGCACCATATAAGAAGAACTCATTTCTAGTTTGTTTATTACTTCATAAATGTAGTGTGTCCTAGACAAACTGATTGTCCATGTCATCTTTCTCTTTTCTTAGGTGGAAATGAATGTTCTGGCATTCAACAGGCAATTCCACTTTGGTGTGTTTTATGCATATGTAAAGTTAAAGGAGCAAGAGATGAGAAATATCGTGTGGATAGCAGAATGCATCTCACAGAGACATCGAACTAAAATCAATAGTTACATTCCAATTTTATGAACCAGTAACGAGACCTCAAATGCAGAAAATTATACATGTTGAAAAGAAGTTATTGAGGAAGAAAAAGTGATTGTGTCTTACATTATCTAGATCATACAAAAGTAAGTCATATCTCCTTTCCATGAATTGTATGTCCCCTAGAAGCCCAATAAACTGAACATGAAACCAAGTAGTACCTTCTTATTTTCAGCAAATCTTAATCATTTTTTTTCATGTTTATATCTCATTGCTCACTGGTCCTACACATTCATTTTGATTGACCCGATAGCATTTTTCATACTCTCATTTAGTTATGTTAGAATCATACATAAACAAACATCTCACTCTTCCTTTTCCATTCTTCTCCCCAAGCTCAAACACTGAGTTTCTGATCTACTGGTTAGCTGTTTGCTTCTTCCATGCATTCACAAAAATGTAAGGCTGTGTGTAGCCATCATACACCACATTTGGTGAATAATGTTGTTTTTTACCCCCAAGGCACTAGGATTGATAAGCCTGGGAAAGACAGATTTCCAAGATGTTAGTGTTGCTAATTATGTTAATAAATTAGATTCACACACACACACACACACATACACACACATATATATATTATATACATATATACAGAAGAGAGACAGACAGAAACAGATCGATAAATAAAATATATACATATCTATTCCTGTGGTTCTGTCACACTTTATTTAAGAAGAAAATTCCACTAATTATATTTTGTTCCTTCAGAAGATTTAGTATGATTGCCTCATAAAGCCTGGAACCAGTGGAGAGAGCTGCTCAGAAAAAAAGAAAATAGCAAAGTATGTCCCCAATCTTTCTTTAAAGAGAAAAAGTGTTCTTAGATATAGTCTGTATTTACTATGCTTCAAGAATTAAACATGTGCAGTCAACAAGATGACTCAGCAGGTAAGGGAGCTTGCTGTCAGGCCTATTCCTGAGTTCAATCCCTGGGAGCTCACATGGTGCTGCAGGAGCTCCTTCTGTTCCTTCAGCCAATAGCCTTTAAGATACCAGCCCACTTGGGTGTGGTCTCGTTTGCTTTAAAAAGCAGCAGTAGCCGTGTACTCATTCTCTTGCTTCCAGCTTCTGGCTGTTAGACTTCGTTCCTGATCACAGAGGGCTGTTGTCTGAGATGGTGATCTGTAAGATTTTTCCCTTTAAATAAATAACCATTTTATTAATCATAATTCCAAACTGGTGTGGGATTGTTTTGTGACTTACACCTTCAACATGGTAGAAGAAACTTAGTACTGCAAGATTACCTTTAACCTTTACATATGCAACACACACATACACAAAAAATTGTAAAAATAAAATTTAAAGAAACTTACAGAGATAATCTGAAAATTCTTTGTATAAGCATACATATTAACAAAGTATATAAATATACTGTCTAGAATGGAATGCATTAAAAACGGAGCACAACATTTTTCTGCAGAAAAAAATTATTTATAAGAAAAAATAATGATTTGTTGGACTGAGAAGAGAGTCAAATGCCTACTTTCTGAGTGCAGATGCAATGTGCCCAGGTGCTTCACACTCATGCCACCACACCTTCTCAACAATGGTGGGCTGTTCTCTCAAACCATGAGCCAAAATAAACCCTCCCCTCTCTAAGTCATTTCATTGAGTATTTCTGTAACAGCAACACAAAAAAGTAACTACTACAGAAAACTGATACTAAAGCTGCTAAGATAAACTTTTATGTGTTTCATAGGCCTTTAAAGTTGGTTTTTGTGAGAAATAGATTTGGGAAGTTATGGATTAGAACAGCCCTGGAATGTTCTAAGCAGTGCTTAATAGACCATTCTGATAGAGTCACATCTCATGAGATTTCTGAAGCACTCTAGTGAGTACTCAGCTAGAAGAAATTCATGTGATATTCTGTCAAAGAATCTGGCTGTATTTTGCTTGTGTCATGAAAACTTGACAGAAGCTGAATTCAAAGGGAAGTGACTTTATTTGGTATAAGAAATTTTAGGACAGTATAACAGGCAGACCATGTTGTGTTTATGGTTACTACTCATTGCTTTTATCAAAGTCTACAATGAAAGAAAGCAATAAGAACAGAAAGACATGAAAACATGCACTCAGGGTAAAAGGTAATATGAGCAAATTTGAAATAACAGACAAGGTAGGTATATATTTGCTATTTTTGCTAAAAAGATTAGCACCATTAAAGAGAGTCCTCTTGCTTTGCCCTGAGACAATGAAAAAGGTACCCTGAGGGCAAGACCCAACTGATCAAAGGATCTCATCTGTGAAAATTAATTTGAAAGAAGCATTGAGTTGGGAATGCCAGAAGAACTGAAGGGACTCTATACTCAAAACCAATTCCCTGGGGAACTGTTTGAGTTTTCTTTTTGTTATTTTTGCTTTTTTTTTTCAGGTTCAGTCTCAAAGGTACAAAGAGACTACTGCAACCAAGGGACAGAGGTTGGGAGGCATGATACTTCTTAAGCTAGGAGAAATCAGTTTGCATGCATGAAATATGATTGGGAAACTCTGTCAACAAATCACATCTAGTTAAGGCATGGCTACCTGGAGCCCAGGAAGAAAACCTGGGTGGAACCAGGAGCACGCACTCTCTGCTCAACTCCCGCTGGACAGATAGGAAGTCGGACCTCCCACTCTTGTAGCATGAGTTTCCCCTTATAACCATTAAAATAAAATTGTTATCCTTGAGATGGCCTGGTTATTTATCATGCTGACCTAATTCGTGACAGAAATATGTAAGAGCGATGGAGTCAGAGAGTCTTGCACCCAGGATCTAGAAACCTTCTAAGGCCAAGCAATACTTGTCAGGATTATATTCCCCACAAGGAGGTCCTGAGAAACAATTGTGTGAAAGGAACATAAAGGCCAAGCTGTGATGGGGGTTCTAGGATGTTGTAGATGCCAGGGATATTATGGGATATCTACTGAAGTAAGTTATAGACACAGAGTGGAACCGGTTAGAGAGAGAGAGAGATCATAGGTGCTGAAGGCAGCAGAATGGGAGAAGCAAGAATGCCAAAGGCCACTGGAACCCAGATTATTCTATCATGAGCCCCAGATGGTAGATATGGGGAAACAGTGGTTGGCATTTTCCCTTTTGGGTTTCAGTATTTCTCGTATATATATCCTCCTGTTCTTCATTTTTGAAATGGAAACACTTATTCTATGCCATTATATATTGGACATATGTAACCTATTGTTTTATTTTATTTTATAGGGGCTTATAGTTAGTATATTGTCTTGAATCTTAAAAAGAAACTGAACCATAGCAAACAAGGAGACAAGAATTTATTTCCTATTCTACATGAGGGGTTTTGGCTGGCTGTGTAGGCTTTTTATTTCTATCTTTGTGTTTGTCTTGAGACAGTCTTGATATGGATCCATGGCATGCCCTTGGTATTTGTGCCTTTAGATCCATATATTCAAACTACAAAAATATGCCACTACACCTAATTTATTCTGTTTTTGAAGCTGTCACCTTCACCATTCTTTTCCCTATCCTGTTTCCAATACTTCATTAACCTCTTACTTTCCATCTTTGTCATCTGTTTACCTCATCTTGAGTAGTATAGTCTAGTGAATTCCACTCCCCAGATACCTCCAATCAGCAGCCAGTCCTACTTACTGATTCATTCCTTCTGCATACTGCTCATTTCTTGTCCCTCCTCACTCCTTTTAGCATTGTCATCATGATCTTACAAGACCTCTTTCCAATCTGTGGTCAGGAACCTGTTAGGACTGGAGTGAGATTTAGTAGTTGCACATTTAAGACATTTACTGAACATCTAAAAAGAAACACCATCGTTTGTTTAATGTGTTCTGGTGCTTCAGGAATATGCAACAAAGAATGAGACAGTAGGGTTGGTCTGAATCTTGGTAAGCTTGACTTAAGAACAGTGTTTTTGGCGTTGGAGGCATTCAGTTAACCAGTCTGAAACTGCCAGCATAATACACCCCTCTTGCTGGCTGCTCAGCATAGTGACAGTGTAACAACATGGAGAATAAGAAAAACCTTTGGACAGTGGTGACTGCATACACGCAGATCATCTCTGTTAATATTAAAGACTTCTTTAATATTAACCCTCAGGATTATCACTTTGAAATGTTTTGGGTAATGTTTTAGACCCACAGGAAAGAAAGACATGAAATGTACTGGGCTACATTTCAGCTGTAGTTACCTGTTTGGCCTTGTTACTTTCAACCAAAATTCTCCTTATTGTGATAATAATATTATGATTTATTTTTAGACATTTTTTTCCTCTGGAAGTATACACATACACACACAACATTTCTAGGAAGTATATATAACTGCAGAATGTCTCACAGACTCTTTTATGAATCAGGAACACCGAAGGATCATCTCACCCCTAGGCAAATTCAGCAGTCCTCTCTCTGTGGGTTCTTCATGTCCAGTTTATGCATTAGTCCAGGCATGAGCAGTTTCTTGCCCAAATGGCTAACAAACTCCATAAGGAGCCTCTTCGATGCCCATCTTCCTCTTGAAGTAGCTTGGTGCTGCCAGGAGCAGATGTGCCTCATTGTCATGAAAAGTCCTAAGTTATTAAAACATTAAATACCATATTCTGTAGTCTTTGAAAGATATGAAAAAGGCCTATCTGAAATATATCTATGCATATCTAGAAAATCTAACTAACATGACTACAAGCTTGACTATTATCAATGATTATCCATTAACAATCTATATTTCCTAATTATACATTACATTTTTAAATCAACTACACAATCACAATACCTTAATCAAGATCAGAAGTACATATATATGTATATATATATATATACACATATAACAAAATTGACCTTAAATTTATATCAATAAATCAAGATTCATACTAATGCAAATTATTGCTGCTGGTGCAAACGCAAACTCTGGCTATGGAGCATATGTGGGCCTGGATGTTTCTGTGCCCACTCGGGGTCAAGAAGAAAATATCTGAGATCATGCCTGTGGCTCAGCTCTTCCTGCCTGGGTAGGCAGCAGGATCAGGTCTACTAGAAAGTGGCGGTTTTGAAATACCAGTTTCTGGGCTGTGCCATCATTGTGATCTCTGTCTGGCTCCTGAGGGTGACAGAGCTTTTGAATGGGGTTCCTGACTAAAGTGCTACAGCTTGCTTGATGGCAATGTGGACTGCTGCTGGAACTCCGTGCTGGAACTGTGCATGGCTCAGGGGCACCAAATGGCTCCAGCTCCACCATGCTGAACTGTGCTGATCTCAGGCTGGAACTATCGTAATTATCATAATAACAGCACAGTTAAGGTTTAGACTGAGCAGGAAACAGGCGATACCATATTACCACTACATGGCTCAACTTAAAATTTTT
>PVIU01034219.1:0-11557 GCA_004026605.1 Ondatra zibethicus | reverse complement strand
GAACTAATGGGAGCGCACCAATCCACCTGGACTGGGACTGAATGAGCATATGATCAAACCAGACTCTCTGAATGTGGCGGCGAAAGTTGGCAGATGGAGAACCCATCAACAATGACACCAGGACCTATCTCTTCTGCATGTATTATCTTTTTGAGAACCGAGTCTTTTTGAATGCACTCCTTCCTAGGCCGGGAGGGAGAGGGGTGGGCCTTGGACTTCCAACAGGGCAGGGCACCATGCCCTCTTTCAAGGAAGAAGGGGGAGGGAGGAGGGGTGAGGAGATAGCGGGAGGGGACCGGGAGAAGGGGAAGAAAGGTAAAAATTTTATTTCTTTAATTATGTTTTTGAATGGAAAAAATAAAACAAAACAATGTATGAAAAAAATAATTATTGTAAGCGTTGGGGAGTGGCTGAGCAAAAGAGAGGCATAGCAGAGCACAAAAGATCTTATTTGGGAAGTGGAAAAACAAGACAGATATTAATTAGGAAAGGGGAGAGAACTACAGAAGGAGAAGAGGGTAAAATAATGGTAAGAATGTCTTAAAAAGTCATGAGGAAATATAAATATCATTGATTTACGTAAAATTAACTATCACACATGTAATTCTATGTAGAGAATCTCATAGATTTTAAATGAAACTTTCTCATCTGGACTGACAATGACACTCCAAGAGCCAATGATCATCTAACAAAAATGAGCATATGATCAAACCAGACTCTCTGAACGTGGCGGCGAAAGTTGGCAGATGGAGAACCCACAAACAATGACACCAGGACCTATCTCTTCTGCATGTATTAACTTTTTGAGAACCGAGTCTTTTTGAATGCACTCCTTCCTAGGCCAGGAGAGATGGGGGTGGGCCTTGGACTTCTAACAGGGCAGGGCACCATGCCCTCTTTCAAGGAAGAACGGGGAGGGAGGAGGGGTGAGGGGGTAGTGGGAGGGGACCGGGAGAAGGGGAAGAAAGGAAAAAAAATTTATTTCTTTAATTATGTTCTTGAATGGGAAAAATAAAACAAAACAATGTATGGGAAAATAAATAAATAAATAAATAAATAAATAAATAAATAAATAATTCACACAAGGCTTAAACATTGACCATTGCAGGTTACTTTATGGGCATCAGTTAGGAGGAAAGAAATCATTGCTAATTACATTGTGCATTTCAGACACAGGGCACATCAGCACCTGATCTGGAATTGACTGTACAACTCCCTTCCATGATCAGGTCCTGATGTAAAAGTGCAAGCTTCAAAGGAGGGAAGCAACCAGCAGCCAGTCCTTATCAGCTATGATGCCTCTGAACTACAAGAATCCTAAAGATGAAGTAGTGGCATGGTTACCTTAGAGGTAACCAAGGGTTATCTTGCTGGACTAAATACGCACTCAGGAAGATGTGAATTAAGCTTGGTAATAGAAATATAGTCAGCTGACAAGGGATTATAAATTCATGGATCTTGAGGAACATACATATTTATTATACTGTATTAAATCACTATAATACCTAACTAATATTTATATTTAATATATATGTGTATATATATGTATATATATGTATACACCACCCCACACACACACCCCACACACATATATGTCCTTAAAACTCAGTGTAGTCCTCATTCATAAAGAAAGTTTCTCTGTGCAACAACAGACCAGAAAACTGTGTCCAATCAGAATACAGAGTTGTGGAGCCCAATCCCAAATAAAACATCTTCAAAAAAATTCCTGTACCTAGGCCTTAGCAATCATTGCAACTGAGAGGGCAGAAATATTGTAAGATCCAGAGGTCAAGGTGTTTGATGTGAGGTTTGCAGGAATGTCAGAAGCTATATCCTCATGAAAACGGGTGCCTAAACACCAGCTGAACAAATAAATAGTTTTCCTCAGAGAAGAGCACACCAATTAGCTTTCCAATATGAAATGGTCATCCCTGAAAAGGTACATATTATATATATATATATATATATATATATATATATATATATAAAATTAAGAATTGTGTATTTAGGAATATATGTATACACATATATGTATGTAACAAACATTAGTGAAAAAGATAATGGGTTTGAAAGAGAGAAAGGAGAGGTGTATTACAGTGTTTGAAAGAAATTAAGGGACACAGCAACTGATGTAATTATATATAATTTAAAAATAATGAAAAATAAGATATCAAATAGGTTGATATGTTTAAAACTATTGTAGTTATGGTTTTTATTGCTATGATGAAACATGACAAACAAAAGCAACTTGAGAAAGGAAGTGTTTATTTAATCTTGTATTCTATAGTTCATCATCTCCTGTCATCAGGGCAGGAACTTGAGACTGAAAACTCGAGGTAGGAGGAGTTGATGCAAGCATCATGGAGGGGTTCAGCTAACTGGCTAGCTTTCATGGATTGCTCAGTCTCTTATCTTAAAACGTTCACTATTGCTGATGCAGGGGTAACACTGGCCGTAGTGAGCTTTGCCTTCCCAATGAACCATGGAAATGCCCCTCAGACTTACCCATAGACCCAACCTATGTGGGCATTCTTTCAATTGAGGTTCCCTTCTCCAAAATGGCTTCAGTTTTTGTTAAGCTGACATGAAAACTAACAGCACACTCACCTAGCAGACAACACAAAAACTCATTGGGTTTTTAAGATAAAAGCTTTATAAATAAGTTTTATAATATCTTTCATTTTTTTCAAAATTAATTTACTGTGTGGGTAATGTTTACAATACACTTTTAAAAGGCATGTGTTTAGTAAAGGATGAATGGTTGATTATCAAGTTTGATTAAAATGATTTTGTGTAGAAAAATATAGAATCTAATATGTTAGGATATTCTTGTATTTCTAATTACATAGAGTTCATGACCAAAGATTAGACAACAATAAAATCACCTTGGTTTAGCTCATAAATCAATCTTAAGTTCAGATTCTATCCAATCATGAAATATTGTTAGCCTTCGAACAATGCTTACATAATGACTTAATGCCTTCCTTGGAGGAAAACTGTATAGAAGTTTACGTCCTGCAGTAAAACACAGAAAATTGTTTCAGCAATTGCTGTTTTCCCCATACACATATATAAAATCAAATAACAGAGAAAATAATCAGCAAACTACAATCACCAATCTGGGAGAAATTGACGTTGATATCTATTCCTGAGAAACGTCAGTGATTTCAACATTCTTTGGAGATGAGGATGCTTGTCATATTAGAGACGACTGTCTCACTTTCCTTTCTTGTCGATGTGATGGAATACCTTTGCAAAAGTAAGTCAGGAGAAAACATGTTTATTTTGTTTATTTATCCCACAATTGCATGATATAGCCCATCATTGTAGAGGAGTGAAGGTGGCCGGAAGTTGAAGCAGCTAGTCACATAACATCCACAGTCAAGAGCAGAGAGGAAGGAGTTAATATATGCATGGTAGTAATCGGAAGATTTTTGGAAGGAAACTGTGTTCTGGAAATAGCAGGACAGCTGCACATGTGAAATAGAAATGATTGTAACATGATGCCCAAGACCTGTTGAAAGCCTGAGCCAAACAAAACCCCAACATGGAAAGTGGAATGGGGCATGGTACGTGAGGAGTGATGGGCAAATGCAAGCCGTTTAAAAAATGAAGGGTTTCGCGTATCACTGTCAGTCCTAGTAAGTCAAACATGTTCCTGGGGAAGGCCACACATCCAAGAATAGTTGGGTTACACAAATTTGCCTGAATGTGGGGAAAGGACTTAAGGTTGAGCAGGAAGGAAAGTGAATTGTGAATTCATGACGAATTAGTGGAGGGGAGGAAAATATGATCCAAATACGCTGTATGGAATTCTTAGAGAATGCTAAGGAGCTACATAGACTGACAGAAAACTGGAGAGATGATTCTCCTGGTTTGCTTGTCTTAGACAATGCTGCAGAAACTAGGACTGAGATAAGGACTTGGTGGTTGAGATGTTATTTGCAATGCAATCTCAGGCAACAGGTGGAGGTGAGACATGCCTGGATCACAGGGAAGCCAATTCAAGAAGCATCATTCAATTCAGTAGCACTGTGAATTACTGTGACCTCTTACATGAGAAAAGTAATGATATTTGTATAACACCTCTGAGTAAGGCAGAGAACATTGCAGGGGAATAAGAAACACATCCATACATTTATTGCTAGCTCCTTGAAGGCTAATAATTGAGTTACAAATGTGAGATGCTGTGTAATTCCTTCCAGCATTTGTATAAGGTCAAAAAAGGTCACAGGTTTCCTTTCCCAGCTGACGGAGAGGACAGACAGAAGAATTTAGTGTGTTCAGGGGGTTTTGGATTACTTTCTTAAAATCCTAACTTTAACACAAACAATTAACACAAATGCTTATTTCTGTGGAAGAATTTTTAGAAAATTGAATTTTTAGGAAATATTTTAAAACAAAAAAAATCCTGCTTTCCATAATACTTTTTGAGTGAGTAAAATTGAGTTAAACACAATTCTGGTTTCTTTCTAAAATTTTCCTTAAGTTGTCCCTACACTTTCCCCATTATTTATCTAATTCTTGTAATTGAATTGCCAAGAAAATCCCCTGCTATATTTCTGTCCCAAATAATAGACTGGGAGAGTGATGAGATGCCACTATTACCCTGATGATACTCAGCTGTGCCATTCATTTCCTCTGGTCTCAGATATCACTGTGGCTCCAGGATCTTTCGAGCAGCCGAGAGTGGAGGAGATAGGCTGGCATCCTTCCAAATCATTAAAGACAATGAGACCTGCCTGACATGCTTGAGAAACGCCTAGAGACATTTAAGAAAGGAAAGATGGGTTTTCTCAAATGAGGTGACTCATAGTACTTGCCTAGCATTGGTCTATTTCGAGATGACAATTCTGCCCAAGTTCTTCTAGGTAGCACCTATGGAAATGCATTATGGAAACACATATCAATTCTGCTCACCTATTTAACTTGAACTGTGTCAACCTTATTCAATACTCTCATTTTCATCTGGGAAACATTCAGACTATGCAAAGTATGGGGGGTTCTTATGCTGTCCTTGTGAAATGAAACCTTCAGACTTTTAAAGGAAAAAGTCTGTGTATTTAAAGAATGCATTATATATGGGAATTACATATCACCTATTTTAGACTGTAATTTTAATCTTGACTACAACAATTGGACAGAGATATTACTGAGTCTAGCCTCCATTTCCACCTCTAGTCTACCTCGAAAGAAGTTATATTTATAGACAGATCCTCAAGATAAAGATAAAAACCTTGATACTTGGCTTTGAGAGCTCCCTATGTAAGATCCTTCTCCTATGACATGCTTTGACAAACATCCAGATCCTCACTACCGAGGAAACAGAGATGAAAGTTACATTCAGAATGATATTTAAGCATTTAATAGATGTGAAATGGGAACAGTTCCTTTATTAAAGAAGATACAAGAATGTACTTGTCAACTTAGAAGCAAATGACTTTCACAGTGTCATGGAAGTTTCTGCTAGTCATTAGGGGTAGTAGTGGTTTATTTGCCATTAAAATTCAAGAGAGAAATGAGATGTCAGTTCCAGTCCCACATGAATTCAGTGAGTGACTACAGCATTTTTCCATGTGGTTAAATTGCCATTAGCGTAGGTAGGTGACAACTCTTTGTGTGATTGACCACACTTCCTTAGAAGTGATGATAATATCTTTGATAGAATTATCATTATGTGGATTAGAGATAAATAATGCTCTTGGTAAGAGGAGAGTCATTTAGAAGCATGATATAAAATTATTTTCTGTACCAGACCTATAATAGATCAAAGTTTTATCATGATGTCAGAAACAATACCAATTAAGTGAATTTACACTGTAGGGCAAGATGTTTTAATCATCTACTACACAGCATGCGGTCCTGCTACCAGAAGAGGTTCCTGTGTAAAAGGCAGCATCTGGTTTCCTCAAGGTTTTGCAAATTCCACAAACTAGCTTTTAAAATCCTATAACCTTTCCAATATTTTATCATCTTCTAATTAAAAAATCATGTAAGACTAAAGAAAATATCATTATCAATATCATGTGACCTTCATAGGTGCTTAATAACAATTTGCTCAGGGACAATATCTGAGTAATTTTAAATAGCATCAGTCTTCAGTCTTAATAGGTGCATGTATTGATGAGGTATCCAGTTGTGTGAGGTGTGAAATTAAAAAGATATATAAACAAGCATGCTGTTATTATGCTTCTAAATGAACATAGTAATAAAATGACTCCTAATGACATATAATGCCATGAAGCAGTACATGATCCAACCTTCATCAGATAAGTTTCTACTGGCAGTAGAGGGTAATTCACATAGGGCCATAACTGTGCAATGTGCAGACTGTGTGAGATTTGGAAGTACTCAGCACTTAAAGTGACATCTCTATTATAGCATTGCCCTCAAGGCTTAGGGATATATGTGTAAGAGGAGGCAGAAGATTACAAGAGTCAGATACAGTGAATGACTGTCTTTTACTAAATCGGTATGGCTTAAGCCTTTGTGACCTCACAAAGACTGTAAGTGCAAGCACAAGACACTAAGAAATTCAAACAATACAAAATCACAGAGGGAAGAGGGAGAAGAAGACACAAAGTCCCATGTCTAATCAAGAAGCTATTCGCAATTAATAGTGGTTGGGAAAGAAGAGTAATTTTCTTCAATAGAGTAACAGTATGCCAAGTACAGTCTCCTGCACAAGATTAACTAACCAACACAAAACAGGTACTATAATGTTAATATATGCTTATTTACTGTGTGTGTTTTTGTGTTATGCACATTTGTTTACATTGGTTTGGTTTTGAGCTTACTTATTTTTTACCAGAGAAAGAATTTGAAATTTATGAGTAGAGGATTTGGGAGGGCAGGGGAAAATATGATAAAAATATATAGTATGAAAGTTTTAACAAATAGGATGAAAACAGTTGGGATGCATTATATAGATGCATGGATTGTCTAGAAATATGTTTAACTAATAAATGTAATCTATTTTTGAGCTCACACACATTTGTTCAGGATTTCTTGGAGACAGATGATGTTACAATAATAATATATAGATGAATAACTAAAAAATTAATACATTTCAAATATTGATAAGATATTTCTTTGTCTTTTCTTAGTCCTTCCTCTTCTGCACATTCATTCTCTAATATACTTCACACTAGATTGGGGCCTTTATGACAGTCTTACTTAACACGTTTCAGTTAAGAAAGCAGAAAAAATAAATATAATTATTACCAATTTTTACAACAGGAGCCATAGTGCCAAACCCACTCAGAAAACCTTCAGAGGCTTCTAAATTTTAGCAGTCTTTCCTTTCCCCCTGTTATTAAAAGTGTCTTCAGCCACAGCCAGAAGTAACCTAATTTAGACACCTGTTACTGAAGAACTCAGGTCCTGAGTTGCCCAAGCAGTTGCCCTATTTAGTATTAAGCACCTCTGCCCTCTTCAAAACAGCTTCCTTCACACACAGCTGCCCATCGATTGGTTAATTCATTACAGTTATTGATGAAAAATATTTCTCTCGCACATTTGATACCTTGTACTTCTACCTTTATTATCTGTGAAAAGGGTGCTTTTACAAGGCAGATAATTCTTGCTGGCACCTCCAGCAATGTGGATGCTATTAAAATGCTATGAAGCTTGAAGGGAAAGAAGCCCTCTTATCCTTGTGTCCTTTTAAATATGGCCTTAAGTCATTCTGCCCTCCTAGCTTCAAAACGGGCGGTATCAAAAACCAAATTCATCCAGTCAAGATAGGGAAACAAGATTGCAACTTTTGGGACCTACTTGTTTAATTCTGATTTGCATATCATGAAACTGAGGTTCTTGTAGCAAATTTATCTATAGTCATAAAAATATTTATTTTTTAAAAGGATCTTTCCTTAGCCAGACATTGTAAAAATCTTAAAAATACAAATGGACATTATACACAGTAACTGCTGTTCTGTCAATGATTATTATTTAAAGTTTATTTTTATCTAAGAAATTTCATTTTTCAGATTTATCTTTGGATTACTAAACATTTCCTTTCCTACCATTCTTATTAAGCTACTATTTGATACTGTATACTGGAGTGAATATCACCCAAAGCCAGGGATTTTTAACATTCCTTATGGATAGAAACCAAAGTGCCCATGATGGATACATGTGAAAGAACACTATTCAATTACATCAAAAATCACATTTTCCTCAAAAAATGCACAATAATCTGAACTTTTAGATCCCACATCATGGGATCTAAACATTATAACATGGCATGGAATATTAATCTCATTGCCCAAATGTATAAAACACAGATATTGTATTCATAAATTATGTGGAATTAAGAAAAATATCTTATGAATTCATGTTTCTGTCAATTAAAGGATAATAAAGGTTTTCTAAAGCCAGGCATATACCACAGACTTCAATACATTTCATGAGGAAGTACACATTGCACACATTAGTAATCCAGTGCTAGCACATCTATCCATTTTTTTCTTACCAGTCAGGACCCAGTTTTTCTATGTTGTGTGTATAGTTTCCACCTTCATTCAGGACCTATATGAATGTCATCACAGAAGGGGCTCCCTATGCCACTCAAGACATGGGCAGTACTTTATTAGTATTCTGGAGTCATACTTACTCTGTAATTATTTTATGTGTCTGTTTCTATATTTGTTTATTTTCATAACCTGCATTGCAGTGTAAATCCTCTAAAGAGTAAGTTTTATGTTTTGTTATATATTTTATCTAAAACCCACTATAATAAATGACTAAAAGCATATTCAGAGAATTTGTTGGTTGAATAAATAAACATATAAATGAGGTCTAGAAATATTCATAGATAATAATTACCAATAGTGGCATAGTATTCCTGTTCTCTATATGAACACATTGGATCATATATTGGGCTCATTACTATATATCAGTCATCAAATATATCAGCTTGAAAAACTCAACCATACTCATGGAATACATCCAGATGATGAAATTAAAATTAGGATGGGACTAGATTACATCATTGATTCCTAGTTTGGAATGCATATAGAGATTGACTGGTGTGATTTTCAGATCATCGGTGTAAAGATTTCAATGTCAGAGTTCATATTTATGTAAAGTTGAGTGTTTGAAACAATTCAATTTGAGTCTTTAGGGGCTGAAGTCTTGATATTCATATATTAAAATTATTTTACATATATTTTTATGCTTAAGGTGACATAAAAGTAATAGATTTCCTTATAGTATTTTCAAGCATAGTTACTTTTGACTGATTCAGCCCTTCATCATCTCCTTGTCTTCCTCTGTCTCCAGTATCTCCTCATGCAATTTTATGTCACCTATGTTCAATTAACTTTCCTCTCATCTCCCTTAAAACTTCCCTTTCCTGAATAAGGACATATTTCTCATTTTTGATATCTATCTGAATTTGCTCCCATTTTATTATATGTTATTTATATAAATTAGAAGCAAAATTTGCATCTAAAAGAAGACATACAGTATTTGCCTTTCTGAGATCGGGTTAACACAATTAATATTATGTTATCCAGCTACAAGCATATTCCCAGAAAATTCAAATTTTAATATTTATTTATGGCTGAAACTAACTTAAATGTGTATATATGTTACATGTTCTCCATTCATTATTTTGTTTATGGGCTTGTAGGCTAATTCCTTTTCATGTATACTGTGATTTGCTCAGCAATAAATATGGATGCACAAGCATCTCTGTAATGGGAGGGTACAATGGAAGCATGTGACACTTCCTGTTTTAGTTTTCTGAGAAATCCATGTACTAATTTTCATTTTGTCTTGACCAGTTTTCACTACCACCATCCTTGATCAAGGATTTACATTTCCCCACAGTTCTCATATTTTCCTAGATTTGGTTTCATTTCTTTCTTGATGCTAGCTATTCTGATTTCAGTAGGATACAATCTAGTTTTAGTGGATAAGGGTGTTGGAGATTTCCAAACATGCTCATTGGTTGTTTGTATTAATTCTTTTAAACTAACTAATTTTCATATTGTGTAGGAGTGTAATGAATGGCTGGTATGTGTAGGTGTGTGTAGTGTGTGTGTGTGTGTGTGTGTGTGTGTGTGTGTGTATGTGTGTGTAAGGGAAGTTGAAATTAAAAGAGATTGAAATGGCATAATAAAACAATAAATATACAGATATCTTGATAGTTTTAAATACCAAGAAAGGGCATTTAAAAATACATGCCATAGATAATTTTTATTTCAGTTGATAGGTGATATTCAGTTATTTATTCAAATAATATTAGCAAGTTTTAAGTGGTCTTTTTCTTGGTGATTTATTCAGTTTCTCTAGTTAAAACAGTTTATTGAATAAAAGTTGTGATTCACATCTGTACTCAGTAAACTGATTCAGGAAGATTGCTGTGAGTGTGAAAACCTTTTCTTAAAGAGTGAGACCCTGTTACAATGCCAATATCTCCTACCTTTGCATTAGCCAAATTATTAATAACTATATAGAAATGTTGTAAATTCAAAAGACTTTTCCCTTACTACATTGCCTAAATGGCATTGCAATATTTTAGCAAACAATTCTAAACAGCACCATACACTTTCAGTGACTTATAAAAACTAATAAAAGAAAATTACTCCTCTTGTCATTTTAGTGCTTGAAGATAGTGATACTGACCCAGTGGTTTCAAAGACAATGTACTTCTTATTCTTGAAGAATTCTGTTTTCCTCCCAGTAATATAATTATGCTTGGCTTGCTGATGGCAGTGTATCTATGTGCCTTTTGCATTAATAAAATACATCCATATTATGCACTATAATCCACATTTGTAATTGTGATTTTTAAAGCCAATTTTTGTGCTATTGTAAATCAAGTGAGTTTTTTTTCAATATTGGTACTCTAGAAATTAGTATATTTCTTAGTAAAGGGAGACTATAATTTAAGCTCTTTTGCCTCTAAACTTGCAGAAAATAATAGAGCCCAGAAGTAATGAAACAACAAGATAGCCCATATGCATAATATTATTACTTATTGTAATATTACTAAATAATTGGTAACAATTCACAATACTGAAATAAAATTAAATTTGAATAAAATTTTAAATAAATATGTACATAAATGCATACCAATATATAATCACTTAATCATATATATTATTTGGAAAAGCATTGAAAATAATCAAAGAGTAAATTTTATCTTTAAAAATATTTTAAAGTTTATCATATGGAACAGTAGCATAATCATTACACGTTTTATTTTTTTATTTCTGTCATAAAACACAGAGCCCTTAGTTATTGAATGACACCATGGGAAATTAAAGAAAACAGAAGCTCTCAAACTTTATTTCCAGTGGTCTTTGATTTCTCTTATAATACTGAAGATGGTGTAGGGTTGTTAGCTGACTAACAACCCTACACCACATCAACTCAAAAAAGGGAGACACACAAACCCTACCACAAAAAAGAAATTGACGGTTATGAACAACCACTGGTCATTAATAACACTTAATATCAACGGACTCAACTCACCTATAAAAAGACACAGGTTAAGAGAATGGATACAAAAACAGGATCCAACATTCTGCTGTTTACAAGAAACACA
>PVIU01034218.1:0-11557 GCA_004026605.1 Ondatra zibethicus | reverse complement strand
GTGAAATCTATAGCCACATCTTTGAATGTCACTGTTCCCTGTAACAACATATGTTACACTCAACCTGACACACGTACACTGAACCTGAAGTTAATCCATTTTAAAGACATAGGAAAAACATAAGGAATCTCATTCAGATATTATTCAGAAAAAGAGAGGTTATAAAAACGGTGCTCATTTTCTTGACAAAATAAAACAAATACCATATTAGCAATATTCAGTCCATTTATGATCATTTACCAGAAAGTAGAGTCAGTGGTATGTACACACAGTAGAATTCTGTTCATCCATAAAGAAAAATGGCATCACACCTGATGAGTAAAGTGTGCCTGGGACTTCAGCCTTACCTGCTCTCCCAGAGTACACAGCATGCTAGGGAGGTTCTAGCCTTGCCTGTTGTCCTGGTGAGCTTAGCATGCCCAGGAAGCTTCACTCCTACCTACTGTCACACTGGTAACCACAGTTTTTGGGAAGCAACTGCCCTGCACCTTCCATAAGTGAGGTTAGCACACCTACCCAGACTCTCGCCACTACCACCCCGTCTTTACCAGGTGATAACAATAACCTAGTATCCTTCACAGTGAAGACCATAAAGAGACATTTGTAACACACAAATGCCCATTCTGAAACAATAAGGATAAGTTAAAAAAGAAAAAAATTCAACCAACAATCTAGCTCCAGATGTACAAGTCACAACACAATACATACACAAGTAATATGAAAAACCAAGGCAACCTAACTCCTTCAACAGTACTACTCTATAGTAATGGCATCCAATGAAAGTGAGCTGGATGAAATCACCCCAAAAATAACTTAAAAGAAGGATACATATGTTCAAAGAACTTAGAGAATAAAATAAACTTTTGAAAAGAATCCCAAGAAAACACAAACAGCTGACTCCAATAAGGATGGAGACATGACATGAGAGAGGGATTCCGCAAGAAGACAGAAGTACTGAAGAAAACCCAAACTGAAATAGTGGAAATGAAGAACAGGGCAACCAAATGAAAAGCTCTGCAGGGGGTCTGCCCAGCAGAGGGTGCTGAAAGGGAGCCACAGAATGGAAGCAAATGAAATTCAAAAAGTCACTAGTATATCCCGCAAAAGCACTAAAGTGGAAAACCTAAAAGCAGGGATAAATTTTGATATGTGTATTTATTATCTATCATAACTACATCTCCCAGGGTCTCACTGCACTGCAGAAACCAATTGCTCCTAGGGCAGCTGCATGCTCAGCAGTAAACGGACAGAACAGGAACTCCACAGAACCGCTGGAGGTTCCTTGCTCATAATGTTGTGTCAGGGTTTTTTGCTATTTATTTATTTATTTATTGCCTTTTTTGGGTTTTGGTTTTTTGAGACAGGGTCTCTCTATGTAGTTCTGGCTTTCCTGGAACTTACTCTGTAGACCAGGCTGGCTTGAACTCAGGGATCTGCCTGCCTCCTCCTGAGTGCTGTGATTAAAGGTATATGCCACCATGCCCGACTTAATTTTACCTTTCTATTTTATTTATTTATGTATGTATATCTTATTTATATCTTTTTCTCTCTTTTAACCCTACAGGTCCTTTGAGTATATATTATGGTCTCCAGTTCAATGTTTTCACGAGATTCATGAGTGTGTGAATGACTGTGTCTGTGTCTATACCTGTTTCTTATGCCTTTTCTTGGGCTCTTGTCCTTCTGTTTGTTTTGTCCTATTTCAATGTGCTAGTGTTTGTTATATCATATCATATCATATCATATCACAATACCATATATAATCCCTTAGAAGCTTGGTTTATATTCTAATGAGACAGAGGGGTGGACCTGGATGGGTGGGGGTGGAGAGGAGCTGGGAGGAGGAGGGGAACTATAATCAGGACATATTATGTGAGAAAAAAATCTATTCACAATAAGAGGGAAAAGATCTCCCTTAGAGCTGGTGAGATGGCTCAGCAGTTATGAGCATTTACTACTCAATCATAAGGATCTGAGTTCAGATTCCACGGCACATGTAACAAGCCAGATATCCCAAACACGCCTGTAACCGAGCTCTGAGGAGGGCAGAGACAGGGGCTCCAGCCTACCTGAGAGAACACCAGCTTCAGGGAGAGACCCTGCCTCAAAAGAACAGACAGCAAGACACAAGGGATCACACTTGACACCTTCTTCCTGCATCCGTGTACCTGCACACACACGTAACATATGCTCAGACACATATATACAGACACCTTCTTCCTGCATCCATGTACCTGCACACACACGTAATATATGCTCAGACACACATATACAGACACCTTCTTCATGCATCCATGTACCTGCACACACATGTAACATATGCTCAGACACATATATACAGACACCTTCTTCATGCATCCATGTACCTGCACACACACGTAATATATGCTCAGACACACATATACAGACACATACAAATAAGTTTAAATGTTTTTTTTTAAGTTTGCTGTAGCAAATGGCCTTGGCAACTACTGTGGAAGATGTAATGTATGAGAGAGATGGTGATTTGTCTCTAGAAAAACTCTAGTTTTGGGCTCATTGTCATGTTTTATTGACTAATTTAGGTGACTATAATAAAAGAAGACTGTGATTTTGTTTTCTGTTTTTGCTGTACTTTTGATATGTTGGAGACAGGATCTGAAACTCACTATGTAGACAAGGTAACCTGTAACTCACAGAGATCCTCCTGCCTCTGCTTCCTGAGTGCTGTGGTTAAAGGTATAAATGAGCCACTATGCCTGACAAGAATATGATTTTTATGTATTTAAATTTTGAGTTTCTCCTTTACCACAAATGAATCCTTATTATGTTGAAAAGGCAAGCTTGTAAACACAGAAAATATACTCAGTAGGGCTGGAGAGGAGACTCAGTGACTAAGAGAACTCACAGAGGACCCATGCTCAGCTCCAGCAGCCACGCCAGACAGCTCACAACTGCCTGCAATTCCAGCTCAGATCTGACTCCCTCTTTGAGACTCTGAGGGCTCCTTAACATGCACACACACACACACACACACACACACACACAGAGAGAGAGAGACACAGAGAGAACCTTCTATTTAAATTTTAAAGGGGGTGGCTCCTAGCTCAGGGGTAGAGTGCTCATGCATGGTGCCCTGTGTTCAACCCCTAACACCACAGACAAGTCAACAACAATACTCAAGAAGGTTACTTGGGGAGACAGTCTCTTCGACACAATGTCATTTTGGACAATCACTTTAGAAAACTGTTTTCCACAACAATGAACTTTATACACAGCCTGCCATTTGTAAGAAATTTCCCATTTTTCATATTTATAATTCCTAAAAATAAAACCAATTGAATGACTATCAGCAATACGCATAAATACAAGCTAATTTGTTAGTTGAGTGAGAGAATGTGAGCTATAACTAGATGTAATAATTGAACATGGATGAATCTGATAAACATAATAGTAAGTAAATAAAGCCAAATACAGACAGATCACATGGTTTATTTGATTTGGTCCCTTTCATCCAGCACATGGGGCCCAGACTGAATCAGGTCTTCAAATCTGGTGGCAAGTGCCTTTACTTTCTGAGCCATCTCGTTCTATTTCTTGACCCTGTGCTGGCTGTGTTATGCCTGAGTCATGAGATCCCCAATGAGACCCCCACGGAGCTGACTTTCCAAGGCAATCACACAAGGTTTCTTTACCGTTTTACAAGCTCAGGAGTAGGGGTTTCATCCCACACACCAACACAGCAGGTTGAAGGCCCCTGGCTCACAGTGTAGGGGATCTTTAAAGGGAGAAACCACAAGCGGAAGTTACATGCCTTGGAGTTACCGGACTGGGTAGGGGGATAAGCTTATGTTGTAGGTGGCTCTAAGTCAAGAGGGCATTTTTGTAACTTTCCACAAAAACACCTGGTAACTGTGAAATTTTGTTTGTCTAGCTTCTGATTGGCTGTTCTCAGGTATCTGGACAGCCAGGCAGATTTTGGGTCATTTGTGGCCTTTCTCAGAATTTTCAGGTACATGGGGTAGGGCGCCTGGGGTGGGGTGCCTGCTAGATTAGATTCTCACAAAAATGTGGCCTGGGTTTAAAATGGCTTTAGTCTTGTCTCTTCATTGTACAGTGTGTTCACTTATTATCTCAATGTGCCTGAGGCAAAAATTAGAGGTATAACAAACTAGCAGAAACACAGTTGAGGGGAAAAACTCCTCCAGTATTTACCTCAATTTAAATAAAGATGGCTATGAAGGGAGGGTTATATCTGACAGTTCAATAGCAGAAAGTCTTGTGTGCTCAGCCTGACAATTTTATAAATTACAACGTCACTAAATAAAGTCAAACAAAGTTGTCTTCAGTACTCCACGCGACCTTATGCCTTCTCTTGGGTAATCTTCCACCCTCTCAGAGCTAACTACTATTCTGACTGTGCTGATGTTGAGCAGGTAATATTCTCATCACCCAAGCTGGCCATGAACTTGCTCAGCAGCCAAAGTTGACACTGACCTTCTGCTCTTTTCACCTCCCAAGTACCTGGACTATGAACATGTACCCAATATCCAGGCCACTATTCTGAAGAATGGAGGCAGTTGGTGTATACTGATGACTCCAGATTCTCTCTCTCTCTGTTGATGGACATAGGGATACACTCCTTTACTGCTGCACATCACTGTACACTGTGTCTAGCTACATTCCCTCACTGCTGCACAGCTCTGCACACTGTGTTTAGATACACTCCCTTACCACTGTTCAGTGCCCACCGCACATGGTACCAGGCTGTGTTTATTTAGCTATTGATGTTTATTTGTGATCCTTCTGATTCTGGACTACTTTGACACATACTGTTTCATCTTTAATCAAAACAAACAAAAATGTAGGTTTATCAAGTGTAAGGAGCCACACACAGCATTGTTCTCATTGACCCAGGTGACAACGAAAGGCTTGTTTCTGTGAGGAAATTATTGCTCTGGGCCTTATATATAATGAAAGTGATGTCATCAGCTTGTGCCCTGGTTTTCTTTACCTGGTAAAACACACCTTTAATTTCAGCACTCAGGAGGCAGAAGTAGGAGGGTCTCTGTGAGCTGGAGGCCAGTCTGATCTATAGAACAAGTTCCAGGACAGCTAGGGCTGTTACACAGAGAAACCCAGTCTTGAAAAACCAAAAAGAATAATTAAAAAAAAATAGAAGAATGAAACCAAAATGCGAGGCCCAGCATTAGCCTCTCTGAATGGACTTCAAACAACCACATTTGATCCCCCATAGTTTTTTGTTGTTTTTTTTCTCTCTCTCTCTCTCTTTTTTTAATAACAGGCCAGAAGAGGGCACCAGATCTCATTACAGATGGTTGTGAGCCACCATGTGGTTGCTGGGAATTGAACTCAGGACCTCTGGAAGAGCAGTCAGTGCTCTTAACCACTGAGCCATCTCTCCAGCCCCGATCCCCCATAGTTTTAAACTTCTGACACTACTTCCTTTGGAGAAAATAATGTTTTCTGTCTTCTGTATGCAGGCCTTTTAAATGCATGGCACGGTGACTGCAGTGCTCTGGAACTGTGTGCACAGGTAGAGAACAAGACGCTGTATTTACCTCGGACTCGGTCATTTCCTCTTCTTTTGGGGAGGGGCGGCCTGAGCAGGCTGAGCTGGCAAAAAGAACAGAAGCCATTAGAGCAGAGTTGCCTTTGTGGGTTCAGCATTATGTATCTACAACTTACAATCATTCTTGGATCCAAGAGAAAGCAGGACAGTAGTCATACTGGTGAGGGGCCAATACCACAAGGGTCACTAGGCAGGCGATGTGGGGCTGAGGATGAGGTGTGCAGAGCAGGGCCACATCTGTGGGGATGCCCGGGGCTGCGTCTGCAGCTCCGAAAATGCAGGCCAGGACATACAGGCTCTCTTAGTGGACAGAGACATTTACAAAAGAATTAACTAAATGGGAGCGTACCAAGAAAGGTGATGCATTTCCAGGACTGGAAGGTTTATGTTAGGTGTATCAGAAGTACTGGCGGTTCAGAGAATTAAATCTTTATTTTCCATAGGAAAACAGAAAGAAAAAGAAAAAAATCTAAACCAGAAAGGCATTAGATATGCAGGGGGAATTACAGGATTAGAACAGCGAGGGGCTGAAAACTTGACTCAGTGATTAACAAATGCCTGTAACCCCAACTCCATGGCAAGGGATCTTGTGGCCTTCTCTGGCCCCACACACACACACACACACACACACACACACACACACACACACACACGAACGGAAGAAGAATGGGTGTTGACAATCATCAAGGATTTGAGGAAGGGAACCTCTCTCACAGGCTTATTTTCCTCAGTGTAGGCAGATGGCAAAATAAATATGGGATGGGACTGGCAGTCAAGATATGCCACTCCTGTTCTCCTCCTTCCAGGTCCCAGGACCCTATCCCTGATGCTTACGCTCCATCCTGCCTGCACCCACCCTAACCCAGCCCAGAGTCTATCTAGATGCACCTTTCATCCAGATCTTTCGAGGTAGGAAGACCCATCTTTAATCTGGACCACACCTTCCGCTGGCAGCCTACACAGTACATGGAAGCTCTCATTCTTTGTGTCTTTGCTCTTGTTATCAAGTCCATTCCTTCACTGGCATTAGAGCCTACTTCTTTGGGATTCTGGCACATACTGAAGACCAGCTAAGATATCCAGCCTCGTGGACTGAGCAGCTACTAGATGCTTGGACTTTCTCTTGTTAGCCATTCATTATTGGACTAGCTGGGCCAGCCTGTAGGTCACTCTAATAAATCCATATATATAAAACAAACAGTTTTGTTCCTCTAGAGAATTCCAACTAATACAAGGCCCCAAGAGAAGCCCAGAGAACAGATTTAAGCAGAAAGATACACTGGCCTCACCTCATCCCATACAGCAGAGGTACAGCCCTGACTCGGATCAGAGGGGTATGGGTGGGGCAGGAGGTGAGAGCCAGGACAGTCCCCAAAGGAGAGTGGAAGAAATGAATGGCATAGGAGAGCAGGAGGAAGATGCTCCCCAAGGGTTAGGCGATGGGCAGTTTCCCCAGGGACACCAGGACAGCAGCAGATAGGCACAGAGATCCTCTCTGGCTCACCCTTGGCTGCCTCTCCTTCCTTAGATAGGAGGCTCCCAGCTGGAGTCTGACTTGGAGGGTATGCAATTCTCTACCTGCACAGACTGGGCCTCCCACACTCCAGGGTGACCACTTAACTTATCTGCCCCTTCTGGGGTCCCTGTCTTCATAAGGCATTCAGGGGAGTCTTCCAGCAGCCCCCCTTCTCGCCACTTTCATTCTCCTTGAGTCACCTGTCTGTGGCCAGTTCCCCTCATCACTGACTTGCTACGTCCTGCCCTTGCTATCACCACCGCCCTAGGCGCCTTCCAGCCCCAGCACTTCTACTAGGCTCCTTTCTAGACTTGGCAACCGGAAGCCTGGACTGGGGTTGATCTCAGTCTCCCACAGCCCCTGGCTGAACACTTTTTTCTTGCTGGGTTTGTCAAACTTCTTGAATTCCCTATAAGGGAAGAGAACCTTGGGTACCAAATATGCTATCTAGTGATGTGCTCCAGTAAAAATAAAATAGACTTATCTGGGTGTGGTGATGCACTCCTTTAATTCCATCACTCGGGAGCCAGAGGCAAGGTGGTTCTCTCAAGGCTAGCCTCATCATAGAGTCAGTTCCAGGCCAGTCAGAGCTACCTAGTTCTTTTTGACAGCTTCACATGTTAATTTATTTATTTTTTTATTTGTTTGTTTGATCAGGGTCTCTCTAGATAGCCCCAGCTGTCCTCAAATTCACTCTGTAGACCAGGCTGGCCTGAACTCACAGAGCTCCACCTGCCTCTGCCTCCTGAGTGCTAGGATTAAAGGTGTGCGTCACCACACCCAGTTATCCTCCCCTTTCTTCTAGTACGCAGGCACGTGCACACACACACACACACACACACACACACTCAGACACACGCAATGGGTATATACCCACACATCAGTTAGTGGGCTCCCCGGGATTCCATAATTTCCTTACTACTACCCAGGCTTCTTGATTCTAGGTTGTTCTGCTTCTCTGCCTGAACTCTTCTCAGGGACCTGTCTTTGCATCTGCTGATCCTTTCCTCTTGATCTAGTCTGGGCTAAACCCTGTTACCGTACACTTTTCAGTGTAGTCGCTATGTTCTTCAACTCTAGAAATTCTGTGGTACCTCTTGTTTCTGTCTGCTCAAATTCTCTTTATTATGCATTGTTCTCTTGACCCTAGTGAGTTTCTTTATAAGATTTATTTTTAATTTTTTTGCCAGATAAGCCATTTAGCTCTGATTCCCCAGAATTGGTTTCAGGCAATTAATCTCGTATGTCTCTGTGGGAATCTTTGCTGACTTTACATTTTCTCTGACTCTCTGTCTTCTGATGTCTGTGCATCAGACAAAGCAAGCATCACTCCCAGCCTTCATGGACTGGCCTTGGGACAGACAGACACAGATAGACAGCCTGGCCAGGGAATCTGGGGCCTTCTGACTCTTCTCTTTCTAAAGAAGCAGCAGCAGCTATAGTCTTTGTCTGCCTCCCCCCAGGTCAGATACCTAAACCCTAAATCGCCATTCCTCTCTTCCTGAGTAGCTAGCCTGTTCCAGACCTGATGGGGACTGCTGAGACACAGTTCTTTCACAGCCAAAGAACCTAGGGGGAAATGAAAGGACCCAAGGCTTCCTATGCCACCATCTTGCTGATGTCACTCCCCTTCTCTCTCTCTCTTCTCCCCTTCTCCTCTTTCGCCTTCATAACTCACTAAATAAATATCCAACCGGGGCTGGAGAGATGGCTCAGTGGTTAAGAGCATTGCCTGCTCTTCCAAAGGTCCTGAGTTCAATTCCCAGAAACCACATGGTGGCTCACAACCATCTGTAATGAGGTCTGGTGCCCTCTTCTGGCCTTCAGGCATACACGCAGACAGACTATTGTAGACATAATAAATAAATAAAAATCTTTAAAAAAAAGATTTGTCACTCATAAAAATAAATAAATAAATATCCAACCTCACTCTGCATGGCGTGCCTATCCATGTCTGTCTCTCACCCGCCACATGGCTCCCTGCCCAGGACAGCCACCTTGGGGGACCTGTGGTGTAGTCTTGTGGCATGCCCATCCGTCTCTCCTCGTGGAATTAGTTGCCTATCCCATCCATCTCTCCTCGTGGAATTAGTTGCCCTATCAAGGTCTCTCACCCACCACGTGGCTCCCTGCCTGCAACTTGCTGCCCCTCGTGGCTCACTGCAGTCACTTGGGGAACTGTGCCTTCCCTGCCTGGGACTGGCTGCTCTCAGAACCTGCAGCCCACAGCCGGCTGCCTGCCACCACTTCGGGGACCTGTGGCGTGGTCTCATGGCCCACTGCCTGCCTGCCACCACTTTGGGGACCTGCTGCCTACTGCAGCCACTCGGGGACCTGCAGCATTTTACTTTTACCATAACATTGGTGCTGTGACTCGGATTTTACTTAAACCATTAACAGTGGCCCCTTTCATTTTTGTGACTTAAAACTTTCAGCAGGTGCAGTGGTGTACACCTCTGAACCCAGCACTTGGAAGGCAGAGGCAGGTGGATCTCTGAGTTCAAGGTCAGACTGGTCCACATAGTGAGTTCAAGGATAGCCAGAGTTGTATAGTAAAACCCTATTTCAAAAAAATAAAAGATAAAAATTAAAACTTTTTTCCTTCTTCTGTTTGTTTTTTGAGACAACATTTCTTTGTGTATCCCTGGTTGTCCTGGAATTCACTGCGTAGAGCAGGATGGCCTTGGCCTTGAACTCTTGAGTGAGCTCTCTGCTGCCTGCCTCAGCCTCCCAAGTGCTCAGTTAAAGGCACTGCTGGGGGCACAGAGAACCCTGTACTCACAGAGAAGCACTAAGAGAATCCAGAATGGATGAGATAAAAAACAAATACCTGCATTTCATTCACAAAGCTGAGAATGTCCTTTTTTTTTTTTTTTTTCCGAGACAGAGTTTCTCTGTAGCTTTGGAGCCTGTCCTGGAACTAGCTCTTGTAGATCAGGCTGGCCTCGAACTCACAGAGATCTGCCTGCCTCTGCCTCCCGAGTGCTGGGATTAAAGGCGTGCGCCACCACCGCCCAGCGAGAGTGTCGTTTTTTTGCTATCTTTTAGGGACAGACCTTACCCTAATTCCCCAGAATGATTATTCCAGACTCCTCCCTCCCTAGACCATTACCCACCCTTAGTACTTTGTGGCCTGGTGACCTCTATGTCATTGGTCAGAGGCCACACCAGATTCTAGACCTTTTAGCTAAAGAACCCGCCCTCATGGTCACACAAACCGTGGAGTCCCAATGTAGTCACCCCTTAAGCTTTATTGTGTACCTGGAACCGAACTGTTTGTTGCCTGGAATCTTCTCCCAAACTGCACTGTTTGAAATATGCTGGCAATGCATCACCTGGCTCGGACTCCCTGAGGTCTGATCAGGTTGGAGAAGTCAATCTGCACTGAGTTTCCATTCTCATCTCTGCATGGTTCCTGCACGACACCTGCAGGGACCCCTCACACCAATCTCTCCTCCCATCCCCCCCAGCTCAAACATTTCCCACCTCAATTAACCTGATCAAGAGAGCCCCCTAAAGTGTGCCTAGAGGCCAATGTCCCAGGCGATTCTAGATCTTATCAAGGTTGAAAACATTAAGTGAACATCACACCCGAATTGTTGAACCTGGCTGCAGTCATATGACCAGATTTATTTTATGCCTTCAGAGAAACAAACACCAGCACAGGTACTGAATTCAAATAATTTGATCTCCTTGTCAATGGAATCAGTGTCTGTATACAGTGGGGGAAGGGCCCAGAAATCCCAGCACTTGGGAGGCAGAGGCAGGTGGATCTTTGTTAGTTTGAGACCAGCCTGGTCTACAAGAACTAGTTCCAGGACAGGCTCCAAAGCTACAAAAAAACCTTGTCTCGAAAAACCAAAAAAAAAGTCCAATATCTGAGTGCCAAATTCTAGTCCTATTTGTAGCCCAGGAGCACTCAGCTCTTTTGCACTGGACACACCATGTCCCACTACAGTTCCTCAGGGCTCTCTGCATTAGAAAGGATTTGACTCTTTTCATCCTGGAAAGGCAAGTTAGGCTGTCTTCTAGTCCGGTCCCAAGTACTCTGTTGGAGAATATTATTTTTAAATGTGTTACATTTGTTTATGCTGTGGAACATTTGTTTTAATGATGCAAAGATGTGCTGCATTCTTTTATGGTGCATTTGTTTAATTCTGCGAAGCTGTGATTCTTTGCCTGTCTAAAACACCTGATGGTCTAAAGAGCTGAATGGCCAACAGTGAGGCGGGACTGGCAGGGAGAACAGGAGGAGAGAGAGAGAAGGGGTCAGACACAGAGGAAGAGTGAAAGTAAGATTACAGAAGCAAGAAAAGGAAAAAGCCCAGAGGTAAAAGGTAGACAGGATAATTTAAGAAAAGCTGGCTACAAACAAGCCAAGCTACAGTCAGGCATTTATAAGTAACAATAAGCCTCTGCCCCCCCTCCCCCGTGTGTGTGTGTGTGTGTGTGTGTGTGTGTGTGTGTGT
>PVIU01034217.1:0-11543 GCA_004026605.1 Ondatra zibethicus | reverse complement strand
ATTCTTAGATTTGGTCTTTTCATGGTGTCCCATATTTCCTGGATGTTTTGTGTTGCGAATTTGTTGGTTTTGTTGTTTTCTTCTATCACTGAGTTTATTTTCTCTATCGTGTCTTCTGCATCTGAGATTCTTTCTTCTATCTCTTATATTCTGTTAGTTATACTTGTCTGTGTGGTTCCCGTTCGTGTATCCAGATTTTACATTTCCCGCCATCTCTCGGTTTGTGTTTTCTTCATTGCCTCCATTTCAGTTTTCAAGTTTTGAACTGTTTCAGTTACCTGTTTGATTGCTTTCTCTTGGTTTTCTAGGGTATCTTTGATGAATTTATTCATTTCTTCTAACTTTTTGTTAGTTTTCCCATCCCTTTCGATAAAGGAGTTTTTCACCTCTTCTTTAAAAGACTCTATAATTTTCATAAAGCTACGTTTAAAGTCAATTTCTTCTACTTCATCTGGGATAGGTTGCTCGGGCTTTCCTGTTCCATAATCACTGGATTCTGGTGTTATCATGTTGCTTTTCAGGTTGTTGGACGAATTCTTTAATTGGCGCCTGCCCATTTCTTCTGAGAGTTGCCCGCTCTGCTCCGTTCGGCTCCGCTTGGTTCCCGGGGTCAGGTTCCAGCTGAATCCCTGGGAGCTGGTTGGGCGAGGTTCCCGGTCCCAAGGGCAGGCTTACTGATGGTTGCCCGCTCTGCTCCACTCGGCTCCGTGGGACAAAGGAGGCCCCCTAGCAGGGGACTCGCCCTTCCCCCAAGGCCTCAGCCCGGGTGGGCCGAGCTCGGGTGCAGCCGGGACCACGCAGATGAGAAGGGATGCCCGGGGACGAGTAGGGTTGGGATAAGCAGCAAAGCCAACAGAGGGGAGCCCCAAGTGGCCAGAAGGTCCCGGGGATGGGCTGGGGCCCACTCACCAGGGTCCAGCTGAATCCACGGAAGCTGGTTGGGCGAGGTTCCCGGTCCCAAAGGCAGGCCTACTGAGGGTTGCCCACTCCTCTCTGCTCAGCTCCGTGGGACAAAGGAGGCCCCCTAGCAGGGGACTCGCCCTTCCCCCAAGGCCTCAGCCCGGGTGGGCTGAGCTCAGGTGCAGCCGGGACAGGGTCCAGATGAATCCGCGGAAGCTGGTTAGGCGAGATTCTCGGTCCCAAAGGCAGGCCTACTGAGGGTTGCCCGCTCCTCTCTCTGTTCATTACATCTTTATAAAATAACTAAATGACTACAAATATATGAGGTTATTTCTGTTTTTTTTTCTCTTTCCCTTAGCCTATATAACTGTGTCTAGAGCAACACTATGGTTTTCTGATTATTATGGCTTTGAAATACATTTTGTTGTCAGTAATATGATACCTCCATCTTTGCATGTGTTTTGTTTTGTCTCAAAAGTTGCTCAAATTATTCAGGGCATGTTCTTACCTCATATGAATTTGATAATTTTTATTTCTATGAAAAACGTTGTTGAAACTTTGGTGGAATATGAATTGAATCTTAAGATCACTAGATAATGCAGATATTTTAAAATTAATAATTCTTCTAATATATAGTCACTAAATAGTCGTATTTCTTTGTCTTCTTTAATTTCTGACCTCTTTAATGCAATTAATTGGCATTGGATATCATTCCACTTTCTTTCCATTTTAAGCTTAGACTCCTGTTTAGGTAGATTGACACTCCAGGTAATTTTTTGTAATGTAATTATTGGTTTCTAACCAACCATGGGTTCCAGAGAGAGATTAACTCTGCTTATACAGCTTGTACCTAAAAGTGTTGGTTATACTGGACACTAACAATTGCTAAGGAAAATTGAATCCTCGCCTAAGGAATTAGAGTATATTGCAGTGATGTGTTATTATTTACTTTAGCATTGTGTCATAATACCTGAGGGAAATCCAAGAGGACATAGTTGCTTTCCTCATGGTTTCACAAGTTGTCAGTCTAATGCGGTGGGCTGGGCACACTGAAGCAGGTCATAGGAGGAGGAGTGTGGCAAAGGCTGTTTATTTCACAACAGACCAGGAAGTCAAGTTCAGTGCCAAGTTCAGTGTCAAAGCCCTGTCTCATTGGGGGTCTTATTTTTCTAACTCACTATCTCTGGGGAAAAAAATGTCTTCTAAAGCTGGGTCTTCCCCCAACAGCTACACAAGATGACACTTTCACCTGGAGGTCAGCTTTCAAAACATGAGACTGGGAGATACTTTAAATTCAAACCATAACAGACCTCATTGATATGGCAAACTTCTTTGGGAAAGGGTAAATTTGATCGAGTCAGAAAAAAAAAATATTGTAAATATTGGTGTGGTCAAATAACACTTTAAAGTCTAGCAAAATAATACTTTTCTTTCACTTTGAATCTCATAGCTTCTGTACCACCACCATTTCAGACTGAAGACTTATTGGTTAAATTGTAAAACTGTCAATTTCCAATACTCATTATACTTTGCAGAGCTCTAAAGAACACTGACTTTTGTTGGGTAACAAGCCTAAGAGGAGCCCTCCCAATGTTGGTCGGGAGTGATGTGCAGTTACAAGCTGGTGTACATATGGCTTTATAGTTCCAACTCAGAAAAAGAACTTCATGTTGCCCATTTTAAACAGCAGTAGTGATGAATGAAAGGTTTACAAAGAATAGATTCTTCCGACATTTAAGAGAGTTGGTACTATCAGTTTATAGTAATTCTAACTCGCTTCTTTTTTAATCACTATACACATTCTCTGCATTTTATTTTTAAAATTATTTTAATGTATAGATTTATTTCTATTTATCATTTTATTTCTAATCACTAATTTAAAAGCAGGAAAGATGATCAAACTTTGATATTCACTTAGACAAAATACGTTTCTCAAATTATATTATCAAATATCTTCAACAATGTTAGTTTAACTTAAGGAAGAATATGTCATATAACAAATTTTACAATTGCTTGAAATTTGCAGGTTTATACTAATCAAGAATAATCATTGAGAGGTAAAGTCTTGTTTTGCAAGAATGCTATGCTGCTACATTGTTTCCTTAAAAAAATAAAGAAATCTTTTTGAAAACAAGTATCACATTTACTATTTTTAATTAATTTTGTGCTTTAAACAGAGGAGTTTCAAATGAAAGCCAGTTGCTGTGCTTGCCATGGTGCCCAGAAGGATGCTTCTATTTTGCCAAAAAATGATCTGCCACTAATGTGAAGCCTGTTGACAAACTGCTGTTTATATGTTGTCCCTGTGAAGCCAAGTCAATTGTTTCACTGTGGGAATCTGGCTCAGTACCAGGCGCTGTCTGTGTCACTGCAGACAGTCATGCTTAGGAAAGGGAAGGAAAGGCGCAAACCTTATTTTCGCTTATTCCTCCATTCATTTAATCAAAGTTTCCAGAATATATGAAAATTACTAGTGACCAGACAATAGTATAATACGTCTTTCTGAGGAATTACACAAATGATTGAATCTTAGTCTCCTTAGCTGTTAATTAAGAGGTAATTGTAAATGATGGTTAGGTATATGACAGGCTGCAAATTTTACCTTGTATTTTTATCATTAAAAATTAACAAAGGAGTAGCTGTGTAAATACTATTTATTCCCTAAATTGGTGATGATCTCTTGGGACAATTTTGCCTTCTAGTAAACATTTGATAATGTCTGGGGAAAGGTTTCCTTTCACAGTTGAGCAAAATACTCTAGCATGCATAGATGAGGATCAGTGATGCTGTTTGTTCAGAGCAAATGTCCACAGCAGAGCATGACCAAGGCCCTAATGTTAGGAGTGTCGCTGCTGAAGAACTAGCCTGTGCTTGAAATGCTCAAAGGTCATAAGTGATAGCCTTAAGACTGGCCAAATCATGAATACTTATAGACTCCGGTGATTTTGAAGGGAAATTAAGGAATCACTGAGCTAGTGAATGATAATGCAGTAGTCTACAGGCATGGTTGCAGGAGAAAACTAAAGGCAGAAGAAGGAAAAACTTACCATCAAGATACCAGAAAGAATGAAGATATAAATAAACAAAAATCAGTATAAGTAAAAACTACAGCCAATATGTACTGAAAATAATCTCATATTACTGATACATGTAAAGATTTAAAAAACAAAACAACAACAAGAAAAACAAAAACAGATTTATTTGGGTGGTTTTTGGTCTCTCTGTGTGTGTGTGTGTGTGTGTGTGTGTGTGTGCACATGAAATACCACAAAAAGTAGTTCAAAAATGTTGAGAGAAGTAGCCATACCCGGGCAGATAATGTTACTTTTGTACAAGTAATATTGGGTAACACAGGATTTAAGGCCAAAGTGTTATTAGATGTAGAAAAAGCATTGTAAACCACTCAAAATAACAATTCACATAGGCACTATAAAATAACTCACTCATTGCTAGTAAAATAACATTAAAATATACATCACAGAGCCTGAAAAAGTTACAAGGTAAGAGGGACTAATCAGTTAGCATAATTGATCAAATATTCTTATGTCAAAACCTTATAAATCAACTTCCAAATCTATAGAAGGTATGGAACCAAGGATGAGGCCAACTAAGAACTGTGGACTTAGGACACTCCTGCATCAATACTGGTTCATTGCTTTAGAATAAATGTGCCATACTGTTAGCTTTGAGAATAAGGCTAAACTTGAGAGGTATATGAAGAAAGTACTTGTCTGTGAATTTTGCTATAAAAATAAAACTATTCTAAAAGACGGTCTCTTTTTTAAGAAGGAAACTTCAATAAGAACCCCTGTCTCAAATTATATCAATGGTTTGAAGTATAAAATTTATTTTGAAATGTGCAATTTATTATGGATATTAAATTATTTCAGCATAGTTCATGCATGGTTCAATATAAATGGGTATCTTCATCATAATACAAATTCAGTCATCAGTAAGTATTTACATCAGAAATCCACTCAAGTATTGTTTGTAGAACACCAACTACCAGAAGTGATAGCTAAAAGTCACTCAATTATCTTCACCTGCCATTAATGCAACAGACTTTGCTCATTATCTCAAAGAATGTTAGAAAAGAATTTTCACTAGTAAGAATGATGGATTGCTAATTAGCATTATATTGCCTATTCTTATTGATGGAATTAGTGGGTTTGGAATAGATAAATAAACTAATGGTTAAATATTATAGGCTAAAATTTATAGTAGGAAAAAGCTAGTATTATGACCTCTCCAAACACTTAGGGATGTACTTGCAGATAACAGATAAGGTGAGTTAAATTGTATAGTGACCTGTGATCATATATTTATTTGTAACATCCAATATAAAACAGCAGAAATGTCAGTTTTACATGATACTTGGCATGCAGACATTATGGTTAATAATCATGTGTGAATGAAATAATTCAGATGGAGGTACCAAGATCTATCCAAAAATAAGAGCATCAGCATCAAATATAACCACGTGTTGGAGCTAATTTACAAAAACACATAATAAATTGTAATTACCTTCAACTCAACAAAAGCTAAGTATGCATTCTTTGTAAATCCACAATAGAAGATTTGAAAGGCAATGACCACTAAGTACATAAAAAAGAAATTTCCAACAGACATAAGGGGCTTGACCTGTAGAAATACAGTCATAAAATATCTCAAAACAATTGATGAAAAAACAAATCAAAACTTTTCCTTGTTAAAAATTAGCTCAGTAGTTAAAAGGAAAACAACAAAGGTCATGGCATTATATTCAAAGTCAAATACAAAATCCCTGTTTACAAAACAAGAAACTTAAGTGGCATAGGAATATTTACATATAGATATAAACAATAAAACTCCTAAAATACGATATAGATACAGGTGAATTTCATAAATAGTGTTTCATTCTCACTAGGGTGAAATAGAAGAGTTGGGAAAGTTCAACTTTATTATTTTGTTTATAAGGGAGTTTATTATTTGAGAGCAAATTAAAAAAGGATTAATTATATTTTTAAATGACTATTTAAGCATTGTGTTATGTATTCTTTTTGTGTTCTTCATTTCAAAATGCCCAAGAGTAAAATGTAGTAAAGTATCAATTTCAAGATACATCATTTTTACCTAAATATTTTTCAATAGCAGGAGACATCTAAATTTATATTGAATTTTTCCTGAAAAAAATCCAAAAGTTAAAATTATAAAGATTTTATGAAACTGATATGGTCCCTCCAAAATAAGACTCGTGTTACTATGTGAGATTTAATTAAATCAGAAAATATAGTAATAGTTCTTGTTTGTTTACCAGCTGAGAAATCAAGTCAAATGTTCAGATTTTATCTACACATTTAGTATTTGTCAGTTTTTTTTGTGAATTGCAATATTTTAAATGATAATGAAAACTAATACTAGGTAAGATTTATTGACATTTGCTGTAGGCCAAGCAATATTCTTATTCACATATGTTAGTGATTCTTTCAATCATCATGAGCTGTGTAAGTGTTCTGTGGATGTGAATGCACACATGCAGTGTAAATAAATGCACAACGGGAAAAAAGGTATGTAGCTTAGATTCCGTAGACTTACCTGAAGTCTGCGTATGCTTTGCTCCTCAGAAATACAATGAACCGTGTGAAAAATCATTCATCTAAGTTCAAACTGTCCTTAAATGTAGATGAGAATGATAATAGAAATCTCTAAAGGAAATAAATCACATTTCACTTATTTTAAAGTAATAATGATGAATTGTTAAACAAGGTGTGTTCTGCTCATTTTGTTCTTTTTCTTAGAATAAGAAATTTGGGACTAGTAAGGTGCCTTAGCAGGTACAGGCATCTGTGAGCACGGCTGTGTTTGATTGCCAGAGCTATGCTACCGGAGTGGGAAACTTGCTTCTGCGGGGTATCCTCCCACTTCACAGGCGCACTTGGCCCTGTGAAAAGGAAAGCCACACACAAAAGCAGCCAGTACACCAATAAGTAAATTACTGTAATCAGAAACAACTTGTACAATATATAAATCACGATTAGTTTCAAAATTATGACTATTAAAGTAAACAAAGTATTATTTCTAGCTGGTAAAATGTACAAACAGTAAAGATAATTGCTTGAGGTAATATGATAGATATAAACAAATACGTCATGTCTGTAAAATTTTCTACATTCGTTGTGGTGTGTGTGTGTGTGTATGTGTGTATGGGGACCACATGTGTCATAGCATCTGTGTAGCAAGGTGGGACTGGAGGAGCACAAGTTTTGGCAGAGTACTAATTTCCTTTTGTTTCTGTGATTAAAAATAATACCTCCAAAAGACAATTCCTGGAAGGGTTAGTTCTGGCTTGCAGTCTTTGCAGACGCCTACAGTTCCATGACAGGGAACGCCTGGTGGTAGAGTGTGAGGTCAGCTCTTGACATTGCTTTCACAAGCAGATAGCTACCAGCAAGTGGAACTGGGCTGGAAAAACCTCAGAGTTCGTCGCCATTGACTTACTCTCTCCAAAGTTCCACCTCCTAAAGTCCCCACAATTTTGCTAAAACATGTCGCCAAAGGGGACCAAGTGGTCAAATGCAGGGGCCTTAGGGGAATGTTTCATATTCAAACCCCAACAGATAGCAAGTGTTTTTTTTTATCTGTAAGCCATTTCAAAAGTCCATAATCAATAGCTTTTTTAATTGAAATTTTTAGTATTTAGCTTCCTGTATGTTTATCCAATAAAATTGTCGTAAGGGCACAACACAATATTATGAACTGATTGGGTAGATGCATTTTTTTATACTTTATATTTGATTAACGGGTGATTTTAGCATTTACTAAATTGTCTTTACAAGTAACCACTAAAATTTACTAACAACACTATTCCAGAGCAAGAGACCCAAGCACTTGCAGTGAAAAGCCATGCTTTTTTCTTGGCCAATCCAGGTACACATTTGAAAACATATTGGAAACACCAGTAAATGTTACCTCTATTCTTAAAAACAAACAAGACGAACCCAAGACAGACCCAAACAAAACAAGACAATGGCTAGTCATTTCATTTGAAAATATTTACCTTAGAAGTAGAAGATAAAACAAGCAAAGAAGCTAGAAAGATATCAGAAAAGCCATGGTATTTCATAGTTTTTATGTCAGAGATGAATGTTATGCAGTGGGGATTAGCTTTGCAAGAGTGATCCATTCACCTATGCCACTTATGAGACTATTATAATGCTGTAAGAACTTCCTAATGATGTCTTTTAAATAAAATTAATTATTTGCAATTACTTTATAAATATTCAAATTCTCTACCTTATTTCAGGGGCATCAATTTTCACTATCAACTATAATTTTAATCCACTCTATTTTTCCCTTAAAATATTCTCTAGAATTTGATTTTAGAGTAGTTTCTCTGGGTATATTTTCTCTTCATACTCTTATTTATCCTTTATACATATTTATTATTTTTGCTCCCTTAATTATAATTGCTATATAAATTTATATAACTGGAATATATATTTTCATATAAATTAAGACTATAGAAATTCAGTATTACTTCTTATTTGAAAGGCAAAATTCAAAGATCCAAATGTAGGTTGCAAGAGAAAAGTCTATTACTGTGGAATAATCTTAATATTTAACTTAATATTGAGCACAATTGTTTCTAATATGACTTTAAGATAATGATGCAACTGATCAGCCCAGCTAATAAAATAGTGTCATGTAATTTTGTTGTGTCCTCCGGGTGCAGGCCACCCTGGTCAAATGTTCTCAAAAAATGTAGCTGTTCTCCAGGGGTGCAGAAGGGAAGTGGAAAGAAGTAAGGAGAAAAGAAATCATACTTCTCCAACCCCTTTCCTGAAGTAGGTGCTGCATTTGAAACTCGGTTCCCAGACCTTGTATAATGCAATATTAGCAAAGTGGATGTAAACAGATCAGTAGATATCTGAGGACAGGGTGAGAAATCAAGAAGGGGCTAATACAAATCATGGAGGAAGGACCAGCTGACTGGCGAAGATTGTCTGACAGGAAGAGATCAGAAAACTGCCAGTGGTGAAAGATATTTCTGGATTTGTTTGTCTGACCTTTTAATAAATATAAATTTGGGGGTTGTTTTAATGTTGCTTGAAAAAAATCTTTAAATATTGAACTTCACGTTCAATTATTTTTCTGAGTTTAGGTTCAATATTTATTAATTACTGAGGAAATCACAGCTCAGTGACCATTTAAACTTTAATACCACCTGAATAGTCATGATTCCCATATCATAAGAAAAAAAAGCACAAGTCAATAGATATACAAATAAAGCTATCTAAAGAAAGTCTTTTCTACCCATGCATACATTAAAATTGGAAACTTGGCCAATATTCTGGTCAAGTGAGTAGAGCAAACATAAATCTACGTAGACTTGTCAGGTTGATACAGCCCAGCAGCATCAGAAAGGAAAGCCTTGATAGAAGAGTTACATAGATAACATTGGACATGTTTGTAAGATAATAGTCTTGTTTATTAGTTGAAGAAAGCAAGTCCACTCTGGGAGTATGCTATACAGAGAGGCTAGCTAAACATGAGCTGTTGAGTCAGTCAGAGAGTGAACTGAAAGAAGGTTTCTGCTCCAGGTTCCTGCCTTAAGCTTCCACCTGACTTC
Source organism: Ondatra zibethicus (assembly GCA_004026605.1). NCBI lineage: Eukaryota > Metazoa > Chordata > Mammalia > Rodentia > Cricetidae > Ondatra > Ondatra zibethicus. The sequence goes on along the minus strand of PVIU01034217.1, from coordinate 2,035 downwards.
CCTCAGGGATGAACTGAGACTTAGAAATAAAAGCCTAGTAAAGCTTTTCCTCTGCAAATTGCTATAGATACCAGGGTTTAGTTATGGCAACAGAAAGGAGACTGTAGTGGCATGGAAAGCAAATAAACTGCCCAGAGAAAGATCTGAGTGTGCTAGTTTTCTTGTGGTCCTGGACTTTATGTAATGACTTGTGCTCTACCTATAGGCATAAAGCTCTACTGGTCATATTGTTGCAAGTGGTTGCCCTTGTAGTTATTGTAATTTTTGAATGTAGTTATATTGTTTAAAATTTAATTGGTAAATAACCATATCTACTGTGTTCTATCTTTTCTTCTGTTTTTTTTTTCTGTTTTCGATCTTAATAAAGTTAGAATAAGTAACTCTGATACCATGTGGAGAAAGAAAAGCTTCTATAATTGGAGGAGGGGTTTTGGAGGCAAGTTTTATTTATTCTGTGTTTGAAATATGTACTATATAGAAAGATGTGATTAATAAATGGTTTAATAAATGGTTATACCCATGGCCAGAAAGACAAACATGGTATGTGCTCACTCATAAGTGGATATTAGATATAAAGTAAAACGTAGCCATGCGAAAATCCAAAGCCCCAGAGAGGCCAGGTAACAAGGAGAACCCAAAGAGGGACACATGGATTTCCCTGGGAAGGGGAAATAGAAGAGACCTCCCTGTTAAACTAGGGGCAGGTCAGAGTAGATCAGAACATGGAAAATCAGGCTGGTTCTTTGAATGTATGTAACAGTAATAATAACTTGGTCTGTTTATGGGATTCCGCTCAATGGAATCAGGACTTGTCACTGGTGCTTGAGCTGGCTTTCAGAGAACCTACTTCCCAGGCTTGGTTGCCTTGCCCAATATTAATACAGGGGGAGGAGCTTGGTCTTACCTCAACTCATGTGCCATACTGTGTTGACTCCCAAGGGAGCCCTACCCCTTCCTGAATGGAGCCAGAGGAGGAGTGGATGGGGGAGTAGTGTTAGAGGGGAGACATGGGGAGTGGGAGAACAGGAGGAAATGGAAACTGCAGTCAATCTGTAAAATAAATGAAAAATTTATTATTATTATATATAATATTATTAATATAATCATAACATAATAATAAAGAAATGGTTGCATAATACAGCATATTTGAAAAGTTGTGCCAGGGCTGGTAGTTTACTTTAGATTAATTCTTGGTCATTTTGCTTTTCAATAAAAATGTCAGATGTCATATTATTAGACAAGAAAATGAGAGAACAGTTCAGAGCTGTTATAAACACTGTTATTTATAGAGATAAGTAATAGGGAGGTTTCAGCGAATTCTTAACTCTGTTAGTTCCAAACTCCACTAAAAGCAATGTGGTTTTGATTGGGGGAAGCCCACGAATGATCATCTAGAGGCCAAATTGCACTTTCACAATGATCTACTCAATAAAGCACCCATCAAGACTGTCAAGCATCTAACTGAGCATTTTGCAGGCAAATCTACACTGTACTTTGTTTTATTTCTTCTCCAGTTTACATGGTAGTTGTTAAGGTCCCTCTTTTGTTCAAAATCATTATTGTACATTATAATTAATAGATACATTGCTTCCATTAGCTTTGTTAACTAAATAGCAAGTCTGTAAAAGATAGCATTGGAGCTGGCCGTGGCCCCCAAGGCTCCAGCTGATGGCATGATAGACACCTGGGGTTCTCCAGGCCCCAGCTGGCGGGAAGACAGACACCCCTGCCTGACGCTCAACCGCGCAGATGGGGGCTAGTTGACTGGTGTCGCCAAGACCGTGGCTAGCGGGAAGACAACCAGGGGCCTACTTGGCACCTTGTGGTATGCTGCTTGTGTGCCTTATTACATTATGGAAATATGTTGTGGAGAACTGTCAGTTATAAAGAAATAGAATGGTTCATGCACTATGCAAAGATGTAGAAAGGAAAAATGAACATGGCGAGGAGAGGGCAGACATTGGAGGCTTGCTTGCCACCTGGATCCATGGTGACAATGATGAGCAGTAGACTGAGGGGCGGGTCTGCAAAGATA
>PVIU01034216.1:0-11559 GCA_004026605.1 Ondatra zibethicus | reverse complement strand
TTTTTGTGCAGGTAAAAACAACCTATAGTTGAAAATGTCCTTCACCCCTTGTTTATTGATAATATCACCATTCAAGGCTCTCAATTGAGACTTAGTATTGGAGAAAGCAAAAATCTTTAATGTTAAAAAATGAAAAGGGAGACTATTCTGGAATCTCAACAGAAATTGTGAGACTTTGATTTAACTTATATGAAAGCATATTATATGAAGCTTTAAAATATTAGAAGCTCTTTCAAAGTATTACTAAATTTATGTAGTTTAATAAGTACATTAAGATGATATAAGATATATTAAAAAGGATTTTTTTCATCTTATGTCTGTTGACTTTGGTAACATGAAAATTAGTCTTAATAAACTCTTGAAGATTTTGGTAAGATCATTAAGTTGATTTCCTCTTATGGAGTAGAACTAGCTGGTTGTTGGTTACAATGTTCTAAGGGAGTCCTTATGAAGACCATTTGTGGGCTATCATTAGAGCTGAAAGCCTCATATAGCTATGATGGAAATTGTCATAACTTTTAATCTTTCACAAAGTAAGAGATGGTATGTTTTACCTGGGAATGCTCCACGCCAAAGAGAGCAGTGCAAGGAGATATACACTAGCAGAACTGGAGCACACATATGTTAATATCTTGATGTGAACACCAATGATCCCTTTGTAAATAATGTGGGAACTAAAAATCTAAGGCCTGCTTACAGCAGACAACCTGGTAATTCTGTTTTATAATATTTTCTATACATTGTAAGTTTTGGCTCAATTCTCATGAACAAATATTAATTTGCAACTGGGATATTTTTAATGAAAGGTAAACTAATATCTATGTAATTCCCCAAGACCATGTGGATGAGCTGTAGTACAAGGTTGAAGGTATTTTAGTAGGAAAGAGCTAAGTTTTGTGGAAAACACTTTCTTTTCTCTGATGGAAAATAAATAACTGGGAATTCCTCAGGGCAGAAACCAAACTGTAACAAGGAGAGAGAAAGGACATAACACTACTTCCTCATCCACTAAGGACATTCTGATCGATCTCCAGAGACTGAGCTTTTCCTAGGCAACTCTAAATATCCTCACCTTTCTCCTAAGCCAGTAGTCAAGTCTCTTAAAACAAGAAGAGAGAAGTTAAGAAAAAAATAGAGGGAGGCAGGGACTGGGGATCTGGATAAACAGAGTACTGGCAATTATTTTAGAAGACCTGGGTTTGATTTCAAGCACCTACATTGTGATACAGTCATCTCTTATTCCTGTCCTCTGGATCTGATGCCATCTTCCAGTCTCTGTGGTCACGGGGCACACATATGGTGTGCATATGTACATGCAAGAAAAATATACATATGTGTATATGTATTATATAAGTATATGCAAATATATGACTATAAATAAATAAGTGTGTATACATTCACACATAGAAAAGCATGCATGTGAGAGAGAGACCAAGACAGACAGAGAGAGAGTAGAGAGAGAGAGAGAGAGAATGACTAAGAGAATGACTGAGAGAATGATAAATGAATTTGTTTGACAAATGTGCACTACTTTCTTATACTCCACTATTACTAAAAGATACTAAAACTAATCAGTTGTGGAGCATTTGTTTAACTATGTAAAGATGTTTTGCTTTGTCTGCCTAAGGCACATGATTGGTTTAATAAAAAGCTTAACAGTCAATAGCTAGGCAGTAGAGGGTTAGGCAGTGTTGGTGGTCAGAGAGAATAAGTAGAGGGAAAAAAACTAGGCTTGAGAGAACAAGAAAAGAGGAGAGAATGGAGAAGAGAAAGAGGGAGAGATGTCAGCCAGCCAAACACAGAGTTAAGACAGACTTGAAGAAAGGTAAAAAGCCCTAAGGCAAGGCAAAGATGAAGAGAAACAGGCTAAAATAAGTTAGAAGAGCTAGTGCGACAAGCATAAGATAAGAATTCATAACTAATAATGAGTCTCTATCTCATGATTTGGAAGGTGGTTGTTGGCCCAAGAGAAAGCCTGCTACATTAGTATAAATTTAAGAGGACTCAAGTGAAACAAAGAAAAGGAAAGGTATATCAAGTGTGCGTGGCTTGCCTTTTTTGTTTGTTTTTGTTTTGTGTTTCAAGACAGGGTTCCTCTGTAGCTTTGGAGCATGTCCTGGAACTCACTCTGAAGACCATGCTGGCCTATCTCTGCCTCCTACATGCTGGGATTAAAGTGGATTAAAGGCTTGCACCACCACCTCCTGGCTGTGTGTTGTCGTTTTAGAGGACAGATACTCTTCACTGTATGCTTTAATACTTATGTTAAAAATGTTTTCCAAAGAATTATTTTATTATGCACCATTATTCAGGTCAGTAATAAGGACCCTTGAGTTCTAAACTAAAAGTGCCAAATTTGTAAATTTTTATTCATTTCACACTAAGAAAATAGGGATGAGAAAAAAGTGAGCACAGGAAATATGAGCACATTTCCATCCTTATAATATGACAAGTCACTGAGTTTCTTGATTAATTAAAATAATTAAGGTAAGTCACCAAAAAAAGTTTACTCAAGCAATAGTTCTTAACCACGACTGTCACGGAGACACAACTAGGAAATTTTAAATTCTCTTCAAACTCGGGCTATATCTGAAACTCAGACTCATGAGAGAACCTCTGACTACTGCCCTCAGCTGCAGGAGCTTCTCAAGATCCACAGGCGCCATCAGTAGAACCACTGGTAAAGGGGACAAATGGGAAGAACGGCTCAAACATTTGCAGATGATGTCCAAGACTTTCAGGTATACTTTACAGTACTTTTTCCATTTCATCCCCCCAGAAGCTTAAACATAAATACATATTTTTGTTTTGACTTTAGGGATCACAAAATGAAGTTTGAATGGATTTCTTGAGTTGAGGAAAAACCTGGGTCTTAGTTCCCAGCACTATACACAAACCTCTCTGTAGTTCATAGGCCACTATTTTATAACAGTGGGAGAATGATGTAAGATCATCTAGGTTTCCCTTGCTGGTTCTCTAATTTTGTGTCCTCTTTCTTTTCATGCCAGCTATGAAAATTATGTGCCTGTTTTATGATTCAATAAAATAGCATTTTTCCTTGAAAGTGCAACATTTCTAATGATATTCAAATGTCACTATACAATTTACTAATAACCAGAGATGTGAGATGAAAAATCATCCTTCTGAAATTTTACTGCAGTACTCTCATAGTTTTAAATGTGTATGATCTTCAAATATTTCACATCCCTGAGAATATTCTTTCTTCTTTCCAGCTGGACTTATTAAATACTTCCTTCAGAAATTGCTTGAAAACAGGAATTAAAATATAAATGATGATTGTGAAATAATAAATGGATTTAGGTAATCTATTACTTAGATTTATGTAATCTAAGGAAGAAACATGAGGAATTCTACAGATTAAAGTAAAATAAAATATGTATAGTATTAACTGTTCACTCTGCCAATGGTGAACATCTGAGAAGAAATCCACCCTTTACCTTTAAATATTAGCATTGTTAGAACACATTGAAATATCTAGTTCTTACTCAACTTCTGTAATTAAAGGAAAACTGTGCTATCATGTCAGAATATTCAAATGTCTATACAACAGGATAGCATTAGCTTTTTGCTATTCCCATATACCTGGTATTCCTTCGTTCTGTGTTGCTTTCACAATATATTCTTTTCAATCAATTTCATCTACAAAGTTGTTAAGTAACTTCTATTATAAAATTGACAGTCATTCAACTATTTCAGCTTTTCTAAGTAGGCATATGTTTATCTAGAATTCTTTGCTCTCACGGCAAAGACACAGTCTCATGAAAGAATGGAAAGGAGTATACATGGCTCCTTGAGAACAAGAGAAAGCCAGTGCAGATTGAGAGCATTAGTCTTACCAAAAAAGGGACCCGAAATGCGAGGAGTTCCCCATCAGAAAGAAACAGAATTGTTACAGTCTAGTGGAAGGATGCCAAATCTCAGACAGGAGAGAGAAAATGGCAGTTGAATTCACCATGCCTGAACTTTGCATATAAACAGTGGAAATTAGAAAAAAATGGCAGTCTTATGTTCCAACAGATGCAAATTGTCTTTATTTGAGGGCAATGGGAAGAATAATCACACACATCACATTTTAAATTAGGGACAAGAGTCTCAACTCTGCACCTCTGAATTCTCAACTATAAAATAATATAGTGGTTTATGTTATGCAATCATTTGCAATTTTTTTTATTGTTGTCCTTCCCTGAGATGGGGTGCAGGTGTTGTCAAAAGTTGGTGATGACAAGAGTGTTCAAAACCAGTCCTTCTTGCTCTCTTGCTGCTGCAACGTAAGTAGCCTCTGGGCCTAGTTAAAATGGAAGAAAAATGAAACCCTCACAAAGTCTTGGTGCTGATTGCCCCAGCTGGCTGTCAGGAGCCAATTTTGCTGTTCTGTGCTGCACAGATCAATGGGAACCAGGGGGGCCTTAGTTACCATAGCTCAGAACTCAGTGAGGACAAATGTTATTCCCTGCTGCCCTTTTCAGTCTGAAGAAAAATTTCTAGCGCTGAAGAACAGATAAATGCTTCCTTTTGTGCTTGTCTGATTGTGGACAGCAGTGACCAGAGCTGTGAAATCAAGTCAGAGGGAAATTGGCAGACCCACCAGTGAAGTAACAAAACATTCACAATGGGTGCAAATGACTCCACACAATGACTTCACCAAATAAAACCTTCACATCGCAGCCAGTAGGGATGCCCATTGAGAGCCTGAAGTAACCCTACTCTTACTTATTCTTGCTTTGTCCTGAGAATCTCAGCTCTGGCTGAAGGAGTCCAGCTACTTCCTCAATTTTCTTAGATCCTTCTACAGTGGAGATCATGAAAGAAGGCTATGGAGAGATGGAACAACAACTGTTCTATATGTCTGTGGATTTCTACTGTGGTGGTGATACTTATAAAAAAGATTGGCTTTAGGAGTCTTATATTTTACTTTAGTCCTCAGGAGAAAAATTTAGGTAAATATAGCATAATGAAACACATAAAGAAACATTTTAAATACTTAAAGCAGTCATATTGTGGTATGTAAAGAAGAGCAATTGAAACAATAATACAAGAGAATTTGAAGACTGAAAATTTAATATGATTTTTTTATTAGTATGGTGATAGGCAGATGTAATGTTAGTATGTATATTTGCACCTCTCGGTAGGGTATTAATTTACTATTTCTCAAATTGTGAAGTGTTAGGTCTTGTCTTTCTGAGCCATGGGGACAGAGGAAAAACTATATGACAAGCAGAAAGAAGATTATATTTCTTCTTAACGCAAAACAGACTTTGTTCTCTTTGCACACAGGGTGTATAAATTTGCATTTTCACAACAAATTATCCACAATTTGTTTTGCATGACATAGCAGAATGTTAAGAGAAGAAAATTAAACTGTATAATACAGACATAGTCTAGATAGGGCAGAAATAATTATTTTTGAACTGTTACTGCTATATCTTGATTATAAAGTAAATAGAGTTAATGTTGTATTGACAAGGTATTTAAGACCACCACTACCTGAAATGTATTTTCTTGGTAGAAAGAATAAACAGTATTACTTTCAAAGAATAATGTTAATAATCTCTACAGTAGTTATAGCAATGACATCTTATATTAAAATCTGTCATTTCCCTTTTTCTCCATTTTCAAATTTACATTTTCAGAAAAAAAATCAGTCTTTTCCATACTCAGAAATCCAATAAAGACACTAAACTGAAATACATAACATATACACAGAAAGCCTGGTGTGGACCCATCCAAGCCCTGTACATGTTGCCTGTGAGTCTATGTGAGTTTTGATCATGTTGATTTAAAGAACCTTGTTTTTTTTTTTTTTTTGGTGTTCCCCTTGGCCTCTGGCTATTAAATCTTTCTGTCTTCTCTTTCACAGGGTTTTGTGACCCCAGAAGTGAGGGATTTGATGGAGACATTCTATTAGGCTTGAGTGTTCCAAGGTCTTCTACTCTCTGATAATGTCTGTCTGTGGGCCTGTATTTTTACCGCAACTGCTACAAGAGAGAGCTTCTTTAATAATGTTTGAATAAGGCACTGATGTATGTGTATAGTAGAATGTCATTAGGAGTTATGGTATTGTTATGGGCTTTGGCTGTTTTCTGTGTATTTGTTTGTAGAACAGTAGTCTTTTTTTTTTTTTTTTTTTTTTTTTTTTTTTTTTTTTTTTTTTTTTTTTTTTTTTTTTTTTTTTTTTTTTTTTTTTTAATCTTAGGAACATGTAGTCTCTGGTTTTGGTCACCCAAGCAGTGTCATGGATAGGTTCCCATCTTGTAGAGCAGTCCTTAAGTCAAATCAGACATTAATTGGTTACTCACACAAGCCTTATGCCACTAGCAGATCTTGTAGGCAGGACACTATTGTAGATGAAATGATTGGTGGCTGACTTGGTATTTATGTTTCTATTTTGGTACCAGGCAAAATACCTTTCTGTGCCAAAAGAAGGGGTGAAGGCTCTGCGTAGACACTAGCTCAACTTCTCCACATTCAATGGGTGGTGTTGCTGTGTTCTTCAGCAATAGGGTCTTACTTTCCTCTTGCGTACACTAACCTACAGACTTGAAAAAACAGGGTTTCTTGGGAATTTCTGAAGGACCTCTTTGGGCAACTCCTTTAGATGGAACCCAATCCCAGTAGAGGCAGATTTACTTAGTGACAGGAGATAGCCAATTGTGACTATCTCCTCCATTGTTTGTGGTTTCATTTACCTTTCTTTAATGTATGTGGACACATTAAGAATCTTCTACTATATAAGGTTTCTACAGTATCCCTAAAACAACCCTTAATTTTATCTTTCTTTACTGTATTCCTTCCCCCATCTCCTTCTCAACTCTGCTTCTCCATTTGATCCTCTTGTTCCATGCCCCAACTTATATATAACTATTAATTCTATTTCCTAGTGAAATATATTTGTACTCTTTAGTCCCATAATCTAAACATAACCTCTGTTGTTAGACCAAAATTATCTCAGGGCCTGTACCTCAAGGCCTATAGGACAGAAAAAAAGCTTGGCTTGAGCACTTCGAGACCTGTAGGACAGAGAAAAGCCTGGCTCAAATTTGAGTGAGGATGACACACCAAAAATTAGGTGGATGCCCCTCCAGCCAGAGGGTGGGTTTGGCTGCCTCTCATTGGCTGGAGGTACCCCCATATCACACCATGTCACTTAAACTATATAAGCCGAAGCTCACAGTAATAAACTGAGTTCCTGCTTGACTCTAATCCCTATTGAATCTGATTGTCCTGCATCTTGGGGCTGCTGCAGAACGGGCATCCTGCATTGTGGGGCTGCTGAGTGGGTGGATAGTGCACTCACCTTTCCCTGGGGAATAAGGAGGCCTAGCAATGACTAGGGAAAAATGGAGGCTCAAAAAGCCTGGCAACTGGAGGCTCAAAGAAGCTAGCACTCTGTGATGCTACAGATTGGAGTATTTTTTTTTAATCAATGACTTAACAGCTAATGTCCACATATAAGTGTATGTGTATATGTATAAGTGTATATACTGTGTATGCTTTTCCAGCTCTGGGTTATCTTACTGTATAGAAGTTAGCTTGATTCTGGAAATAACCAGGTTAGCTAAAAAATAAAGCAATTATATTTTTATTAATTATAAGGGAAAAACTCACGATAAAGCTCAGCTGTGCTGCATGGGAACCACAGAGAGAAAGAGCAACTGGGCTATGTGCCAATTTTGCTCCAGGTCCCAGAAATCCACACCCTAACTTGGTCCGACGTATTGAAGATAATTGGTTAACAAAGCTTCCCCATCAGTACTGAGGATAATTTTTCTATTTCCATACATTTACCTACAAATTTCGTGATGTTTCTTTTTAACAGCTGAGTAATATTCTATTGTGTGAGTATGTTGTTGCCTTTATCCATTCTTCTTGTTTTTTCCCAGTTTCTGGCTATTATGACTAGTGCAGCAATGAATGCAGTTCAGCAAATGTTTTTGTAGTAGGAGATAATATCCTTTGCGTATATGACCAAAAATGATACAGTTGGTCTTGAGGTTGATCGATTCCTATCTTTTGAATAAATCAAAACACTAATGTACATAGCATTTGTATAAATTTGCACTCCCACTGGAAATGAATGAATATTCCACTTTATTTCACATTCATACCAACTTCAGCTGTCACTGGTATTATTGATCTGAGCCATTTTTGACAGGTGTAAGATGAAATCTCAAAGTGTTCTTGTTTTCCATTTCCCTGATGGCTAAGGATGTTCAATATTTTTATAAGTATTTTCAGCCAAGGTTGTCTATTTTTCCTTCCCAAGAGGATCTGTAAATGTCTCTGTTAGGGTTCTAGTTGCTACCTAGCTTCTCTGGGTTCTGGACTATAGGCTGGTTATCCTTTGTCTAATATCCACTTATTAGTAAGTACATACCATGTTTGTCTTTCTGGGTCTGGGTTACTTCACTCTGGATGTTTATTTTTCTTTCTAGTTCTATCAATTTACCTACAAATTTCAAAATGTCATTGTTTATTACAACTGAAAAGTACTCCATTGTGTAAATGTACCACATTTTCTTTATCCATTCTTCCATTGGGGGCATCTACGTTGTTTCCAGGTTCTTGCAATTATGAATAATTCTGTTATGAACAGAGCTGCGCAAATATCCTTGATTTCCTGGGAAATGTGTGAGCCCGGGGTGGGGAAAGAAGGGAGTTTGGAAGGGGAGGGAGTGGAGAGAAAGGATGGAGAGAGGAGAGCATGAGGGATTGCCAAGATGGAGGAAGGACAGAGAGGGTGAGCATGGAAAGAGATACCTTGATTGTGGGAGCCATCATGGGACTAATAAGAAACCTGGAACTAGGGAAATTCTCAGGAATTCACAAGGATGACCATAGCTAAGGCACTAATCAATAGAGGAGACAGTACCTGAACTTGCCTTTTCTGTAATCACATTGATGACTACCATAATTTTAATCATAGGATTAAAATTTCATCCAGCAACTGATGGAAATAAATGCAGAGATCCACAGTTAATGTTGGGCCAAGCTTCAAGAGTCCAGTCGAAGAGATGGAGGAGTGATAATATGCGTAAAGGGGTCAAGACCATGATGAGGATACCCCCGAAACAGCTGAGCTCAGCTAATGGAGGCTCACTGACTCTGGAATGACAGCAGGGGAACCAGCATAGGTCCATCCAAACTAAGCCATCTGAATCTGGGTGACAGTTTTGTGACTAGGGCAGTCTGTGGGGCCATTGGCAAAGGGACCAAGATTTATCTCTATTGCTTGAACTGGCTTCTTGGAGCCTATTCTCTTCTCAGGGATATTTTGATCAAACTAGATATAGGGAGAGGACATTGGTCCTGCCTCTAAGTTCCAGAATTTGTTGACTCCCATGCCAAGCCTTATCCTTTCTGAGGAGTGGTTGGGGTTGGAGTGTATGGAAGGTGGGGGAGCAGAAGGAGGGGATGGAGAGGGAACTAGGATTCATATATAAAATGAGAAGAGATTGTTTTAAAACATAAATTAAAAGTATTATCAGCCATTTGAGTTTACTTTATTTACATTCTCTTTGCAGATATGCATGCCATTTTAAATTGGATTTTTTGTTTTCTTGATATTCATATTTTTAGTTCTTTATATATTTTCAATATTAGCTCTCCATTGGACGTGGAGTTTTTAAAAATCTTTTCCAATTCTGTAAGCTGCTGCTCTGTTTCTTAAGACAGTGGTTTTAGTCTTACAGATACTTTAAAGTTTCATGAGATACCATTTATTAACAGTTATGATGGTATCATACTTGATCATAGTACCTGAGCTGTTCAGAAAGTCTTTTCCTGGGTCAAGGAGTCTATGTCTATTTTCCACTTTCTCTTCTATTATGTTCAGCATATCAAGCTTTTATGTTAATGTCTTTGATGAATTTCTATTTGAATTTTGTGCAGGGTGGTATGTATGGATATTTTTGAATTCTTCTACATGTAGCTATTCAGTTTGACTAGCACCTCTTTTGTGGCATGTGTTTCTGGCTTATTTATAAAAAACAATTGTGTGGATTTATGTCTAGGTCTTTAATTCAATTTCATTGATCAACATGTCTGATTTTGTCCTAATACCATACTGTTTTTATTATTATTGTTTTGTAGTATCACTTGAAATCCAGGATAGAGTTACCTCCAGCATTTCTTTTGTGATTTATATTTGCTTTTGCTATCCTGGGATTTTTGTCTTGTCGTGTGAAGCTGTAATTTTACTTCCAAAATCTGTGAAAATTTTGAGTTTAATTTGGAAGGGGATTCTAATCAATCTGTAGATTGCTCTTGATATGATAAATATTTTTACAATCTTAATCAATCCATGAGTATGAGAGATCTTTCTGTCTCCTGATATCTTAATTAATCAATTTCTTTTTTAAAGACTTGAAGTATTTATCATGAGTATTTTACTTGCTTCTTTAGAAATATCCCAAAATACTTTATATTATTTGAGGCTGTAGTGAAAGGTATTGTTTCCCTGATTTTTATCTCAGTACATTGGTCATAGGACTTCTGATTTTTGTGAGTTAATTTTGCATCCTACTCTAGCACAAATATTAGAAACCCAGAGACAGATATTGGGGATTAAACTAAGATCAGAAAAGTAAAACAGCCAAGCCACTAAAAAAGTCTTACTTCTACCAAGGCTGGATGACTGCAGACTGAGCCCTGAGTCTCTGTTTCCTCACATTTTAGATCCCCCTTTAGTTCTGGGATTAAAGGTGTGTGACTCCCTAGGACTGGTGTTAAAGGTGTGAGCCACCAACACTTAGATCTGCTTCTGCATGGATCTTGTGTAGCCCAAGGTGGCCTTAAACTCACAGAGATTCATCTGCCTCTGTCGCCCAAATCCTGGAAATAAAGGTGTGTGACACCATTGCCTGGCCCCTAGTGGCCTAGTTTTACTCTTTGATCTTCAAGCAAGCTTTAATTATTAAAACATAAATAAAATACCACAATATCCTACTACTTTTCTGGAGGGTTTATCAGTGTAGGCGTTGCCTAATGAAATTTTTGGGTCATTTTGTATACTGTGATATAATCTGTGAATAAATATATGTTGAATTTTTCTTTTCCAATTTTTATATGACTGCTTTCTTTTGGTTGTTTTGTTTCTCTAGCTAAGATATCAAGTACTATATTGGATAGGTGTGGGGAGATGGGACAGCCTTGTTCTGTTCTGATTTTACGGAAATTGCTTTGAGTTTCTCTCCACTTACGTTTATCTTGGGTATTGGTATGCTGTAAACTGCCTTTATTATGCTGCAGTGTATCTTTTATAACTATAATATCTCCTCGACTTTTATCATAAAGGGTTCTTAAATTTTGTTAAAGCCCTTTTCTTCATCTTAAGATTTTTATTGTTTTTTTTCTTTCAGTTTGTTTAAGTGGTAGATTACATTTATCAATTTATAGGTTGGACCATCCCTGGATTTGTGGGATGACGTCTATTTGATCATGGTAGATGATCTTTTGGATGTCTATGTTGATTTGATTTGTAAGTGTGTTATTTAGAAGTTTTCCGAAAATCAGTCTGTAATTCTTTTTTATTGGGTCTTT